>ML108886.1:45105-59787 GCA_003697995.1 Taxidea taxus jeffersonii | reverse complement strand
TATATAATGGAATATTACTCAGCCATAAAAAGAATGAAATCTTACCATTTGCAACAACATGGGTAAAGCTAGAGAGTATTATGCTAAATGAAGTAAGTCAGTCAGAGAAAGACAAATACTGTATGATTTCATTCATATGTGGAATTTAAGAAATAAAACAAATGAGCAAAGGGGAAAAAAAAGAGAGAAGAGGTAAGCCAAGAAACAGACTCTTTTTTTTTTTTTTTTTAAGAAACAGACTCTTGACTATAGAGAACAAACTGATGGTTACCAGAGGGCAGGGGGTGGAGGGATAGGTGAAAAAGGTGATGGGGCTTAAGGAATACACTTGTCATGATGATCACCATGTACTGTATGTAAGTATTGAATCACTTAATTGTACACTTGAAACTAATATTACACTATATGTTAAATAACTGGAATTTAAATAAAACTTTAAAAAAGGTAGAGCAGAAGTTATAAATTTTGATGAAAAGCAATTTATCATTTTTTCTTCTTACCAACTCTACCTTTGGTATTGTATTTAAGAAATCCTTGCCTAATTTGATGTCACAAAAACTTTTCTTTAAAAATTTCTTCTTGATAAATTAAAAAAAAATAAAAAAATTAAAAAAATAAAAAAATAAAAAAAATTAAAAAAAATAAAAAAATTAAAAATATAAAAATAAAAATATTTAGCTTTCTTAAAAAAATTTTCTTCTTGAAGTTTTTAAGGTTAGGTTTTACTTTTAGGTGTATTATCCATTTTTTAAAAAAAGATTTTGTTTATTTGACACAGAGAGAGACTACAAGCAGGCCGAGAGGCAGGCAGAGAGAGAGAGAGAAGCAGGACCCCACCAAGCACAGAGCCCGATGCAGGGCTTGATCCCAGGACCCCGAGATCACAACCTGAGCCCAAGCCAGAGGCTTAACCCACTGAGCCAGTTGCACCGTGTTTTATCCATTTTGATTTATTTTTGTATTTTGTGTAAGCTATGGGTCAAGATTCTTTTTCTTAGATGAATGTCCAGTTGTTCCAACGTCATTTATTGTTCATTTCACTGATATTTCTTCAGATATGTGTGTGTATACACACACATATACACTACACACATTCTCTACCTCTTTACATCATGACCTGAGCCAAAGGCAAGAGTCAGGTATTTAACTGACTGAGCCACCCAGGCACCCCTCTCTTCAGCTATATTAAACTAGTTTATCTTTTTTTTTTTTTAAAGATTTTATTTATTTGACAGAGAGAGATCACAAGTAGGCAGAGAGGCAGGCAGAGAGAGAGGGGAGGAAGCAGGCTCCCCGCTGAGCAGAGAGCCCGATGCGGGACTCGATCCCAGGACCCTGAGATCATGACCTGAGCCGAAGGCAGCGGCTTAACCCACTGAGCCACCCAGGCGCCCTAAACTAGTTTATCTTTAACACCTCAATTGGGTTTTCATTTTGTTATATTTTTTATTTCCAAAACTTTAATTTGTTGATTTTTTTTAAATGCCAGCAGTTCTGCTTGATGTAAAGGTCTTTTTTTGGTTTATCTTTATTTCCTCAAACATTTCATTTATGTTTTTATATTTTGTATCTGACAATGTAGTATTTTGCTATGGTGATTTGTTTCCCTGTGTATTGGTAGTTTTGGGCTGTGAGATCATATCTCATTGGCCACCTTCTGTGAGATTGTTGACAGCCTCAATTGGAGTTGCTGTCACCAGATAGGACTTGTGTATATGTTTCTACTGAGACTAAGTGGGGGTACTGATCTGGAGCCCTTTAATTTCTTCTGAGAATATAAGTCTAATACAGAGGACTTAATCTAGGTTCCCACCTTGCCCCAAGTTTAGTCCTCCTTTTCTAATGCTGGTTTTGACATTTTCCGTCAAGGAAACATGGCTTTTTGATCTTCCTCATTGCTTATCTTTCTGGTTATATCTCACTCACTCTTCTGCCCCCTCTTTCCACCTAACACAATGTATTTGGTACTATGCCCTACATTCTTGTGAGCTCAGCAATACTTTGTAAAGATTGATTTTTGTTATTTACTCAGGATCTACTTGTATTTTAATGAATGTGCTTTTCAGAATATGTATTAGCCATACTATGGATTCTTTTTTCTTTTCTTCTTAAATCTTTTCTTCCAGTGCCCGGAAATGGTCTCGTAAGTCTCACCTGAATATTACTGGTATAGTTAAGACAAATAATTCACTATTTCAGACTCACAGTCAAAGTAGGTTCAAGAGCAGTCTTTCTTCCTGTTTTTCATAGCCATCTTGTATTGACAGAGTGGGCATAGACACACCATCAGCCATTCATCTTCAGAAAGTCTGTCAGAAGAAACATCCAGAACATAAGCCAATTGCAGAACATCATTTATTCTCTATGCACCCTCAGGGTGGAGAACATTAACTTCTTTTTACTCAGTCGTCTTAGGAAAAAAGAAACCGTACTATTAAGCAACGAACTTCATCAACACAGGCTGTCCCTGAGCTAGAAACAATAATGACTTCTATGGTCATAGCTCCTATGAGAGGTGAATGTGGGTATTGGCTGGAAAGCATAGGTTCTCTTCTTTACTCTGGGAAAAATGGGTGGAGTGTTTCATATGTCTCCTGAACTTTAATCTCCTCCCTCTTTAACTATAATAGGTCTGCCTCATCTTTAATAAGCCACGGAGGGCTATCAAGAACTGGATTCAGATGTGGATTAGGTGCAAAATTGTGAGGAAGTTGCAGTCAGGAGATGTAGCTATATTACCTTTGCAGAGATCACTTTTCTAAGCATGACTTTTTTCCTTAATTTGCATGCTATTTCCCAAATCTGTTTGGTTTAACACAAAGTTGGTCTTTCCTTCCCTTTTCTTTATATTAATAATATATTTATATGTATTATATAGATATAATATATTATATAGATATAATACATATAAATATATATATATATAATATATATTATATATATTATATATTTCTATATATAAATAATATATTTCTATATATAAATAAATAAAACTTGGTCTATAACCAAGTTTTTATTCCTGAGAAAAGAAATAAGGTAACTGACTACATGCTCATTGCAAGACATATTCTTATTTTTCCTGAAACTAACAGCGTGAACAGACAGAAAGGTCGTGTGTGTGTGTGTGTGTGTGTGTGTATTTTAAAGATTTCATTTATTTATTTGTCAGAGGGAGAGAGAGAGAAAGAGAGAGTATACAAGCAGGGGAAGTGGCAGGCAGAGGGAAAGCAGGCTCCCTGGTGAGCAAGGAGCCCAACTTAGGACTTGCTTCTAGGACTTTGGGATCATGACCTGAGGCAAAGGCAGGTGCTTAGCTGACTGAGTCACCCAGGTGTCCCAGGTCCTGTGTTTTTAACAAAGATAATAATTTAAAAAATTTATTCCAAGGGTATACTGTGCTGGATTAAAATTTTCAGATAAATACATATTGCCTTAATTTTTATTTGCTAAATATAGCAGTCCTAGTCAGAAACCATGTTAGGGACTTCACATAGTTTTCCTTGACTAGTTATCACAATTTTACGAAGTAGAACCAACAATGGCCAAACCAGAGTTTGAATCCAGCTGTGTCTTGTTCCTGAGTCTAAACCTCTGCTCTACTTATTCAGACCACTGACTCTAGAAGTCCAAATAATAAAGGCTAAGGAGAATACACAGTGAGATTGATACACACTTGTGCTGAGCTGATCTTTTCTTTTAAGAAAAAAGGCAACTTGTCTTATCTAGGAATTAAGCCTCTCCCCAAAGTCAAAGGGGACCTTGAGGGTAAAATTGTCAAAAGGCTCAAATATCCAGAATAAGAGGTAAGAGTGAGAAAAATCTTATTTTCCTGAACTTTTTTTTTTGTTCTCTGTGGTTTGAGATACAGTATGTCCTAAAACATGATTTTCATAAGTGTCATAGTGTGAGCTAAAAATCTAAGCAAAAAGCTATTATCCTCCACTCCTACTGCAAGCAAACCCTTCACAACCTCTTTATGTAATGATCTTTGATTTCCCTTTCAACAAACATTTTCTGACTTAATAAAGTGAATGACTTTATCCTTTTAAAGTTACAATAAAAAAGAAATGTCTATTTTTCTTTAACTTTAAAAAACATAAAATATTTATTCCAAATGAAATTATGGATGCAGTCATATAATCATCGAAAGACTTCAAGACAAGCCATAGTTCACGCTTGTGAACCAGTCTGTGAGCACTAGACATTTCCCAGCCCGTAGGTCTGAAGTGGCCTCAGAGTGGCCTTTCTCTTGGCCCAGTATAGTGATAACACTGGCCATAAAGATGAAGTGAGGTCATATCATTGTGCTAGTGAGGAAGACATAAATGTAGCTAAGAGCAGTGTTTCCAGGTTTTGGCTACTCATACATCACCTACAAGATTTTTGCAATATCAATTTTCTTCTGTTATTTACTTACCATCTTTCTTTAAGTCAACTTGTTTTTTTTATTTAAAAAATAAATTTAGTCTTATCCTAAACAATAAGATCCATGAAATTGAGTTTGATAAGGTGATCATATATTTGTATCTAATAAATATTAAATCACAAATATAACTTAAAATTTGAAATATTTCTTTGCAAGCTACTCAAAGTCACCCAGTATACCCATGTACCTGTGCTGGTATGTTTACAATGCTTTGGAAAATAGTGAGCAAAGATCAATAAACTTTGGCTGGTTATCTTTTGGTGAAAATGAAGTTTTTTTTTTTAAAGATTTTATTTATTTATTTGACAGACAGAGATTACAAGTAGAAAGGCAGACAGAGAGAGGAAGGGAAGCAGGCTCCCCGCTGAGCAGAGAGCCCAATGTGGGGCTCAATCCCAGGACTCTGGGATCATGACCTGAGCTGAAGACAGGGGCTTTAACCCACTGAGCCACCCAGGTGCCCGGAAAATGAAGTTTTATTAGAATACAGGTCCAGGGATGCCTGGGTGGCTCAGTTGGTTGAGTGGCTGCCTTCAGCTCAGGTCATGATCCCAGCGTCCTGGGATCGAGTCCCACATTGGGCTCCTTGCTCGGCAGGGAGCCTGCTTCTCCCTCTGCCTCTGCCTGTGCTTGCTTGCTCTCTCTCCCTCTCTCTCTGTCAAATAAATAAATAAAATCTTTGAAAAAAAAAAACCACAGGTCCATTCAGTTTTGCACTGTCTGTGGCTGCTCTCATGCTACAATGGCAGAGTTGAGTAGTTGCTACGGAGACCTTATGTGTTACAAAACTGAAAATATTTATTATAGCCCTTTGTAGAAAAGTTTGCCAACCCCTAGCTTGAAGGAACACTTCCTAATTGGATTTTGTATATTTCTATGGACTGCCCTCTGGTTTCCATTCATGATCTAAGCCCTCTTCTCCTTAGAAGTATCTTTCATGAGAAGAGACTGATCCACCTTCTGTGAAGACCAGACTAGAGAAAATTCACTTCTGCGTAGGCTGAACCCAGTGTCTAATGAAGGTCTATTGATAGATCTCCACCAAATGTCAATTTACTGCAGGAACTAGCTGTCTCATTATCCCCCAGCCAGCTGGACTGAATATTCCTGCACTTTTCTTCTCTCCAGTCTTCAAAATGGCAGTGACATAAGATGAGATTTAAAGCTTGAAAACTGACTTTGAATAAAAGTTCAACGTTGATGTGGTTGTTACCTTTAACTCTGGTATCAATATTCCTGGCAAGTGTAGACAGCTTCTGTTTGAGGTAAAGTTGAAAATTGTTAAGCAGGAAAGTAATTTTCATCAGGTAGAGTAGGGAGAAAAACTGTGAAGTTGTGTCTCCTTATATTATACTGTTTGTCATTTTTTTTTTTTTTAAGAATTTGTGTATCTATTTGAGAGAGAGAGAGCATGAGTGGGGTTGGGGAGGTTGGCGCAGAGTGAGAGAGAGAAGCAGACTCTCCACTGGGCAGGGAGCCAAACAACACAGGGCTCCATCCCAGGATCCCCAGGATCATGACCTGAGCTAAAGACAGACACTCAACTGACAGCCACCCAGGTGCCCCTACACTGCTTGGCATTTTTTTTTTTCCCTTAGTTGTTTCTTGTGGAAGGGACTGAAAATCATTACAGAAAAGCAAATAAGAATTGCTAATTTTGAAAAGCAAAGAGAAATGGTCATGTATATATGTATTAGCTATTGTTTGCTCTGAAAGTGTTTTTTATTGTTCTTATTGTTATAGTTCATTGGATAATTGCATTAAAGTATGTAATATGAATCCAATTAATGAGATAAGAAGTCACAATTAAGTGTTTTTGGTATAGGCCTATTTTTTCAAGGGGTTTGTGGACTAACCAAATTATGAACAAAGAAGATATTATAGAGAAGACATGGTTTATTTTATTTTTATTCAAGTATAATTAACACCCAGTGTTATATTAGTTTCAGGTGTATAATATAATGATTTAGCAATTCTACACATTTCTCAGTGCTTGTCAAGATAAGTGTATTCTTAAGAGAAGACGGTGATTTATTTGGGGCAGAGTGTGTGGGTATTTGGGTATATTTAGGCTGAGGTAGGATTGGGTAAGTTTCCATAGAGGACATTTTATTTGGGTCTGGAAGGATGAGTAGGAGTTTTCTAGGTGGAGAAGTAGGTGGAAGATATTTCAGGCAGAAGGACCAGTTTACCTCTTAGAGGAGTCAGTGGTCAGATGTTATAAGAAGATGCATTAACTGTATCTTGGTTGCCCATAGGAAGTTTGACCCTTGACAAGCTTTTAGGAACATGGTCTTTTCTGGGTCTGCTTAGTGGGTCTTTTGTGAATGAGCTACTTGGTCTTGGGAAAAATATGTGTTTCCTTGTCTTTGGGTGAAAAATATACATTCCCTAATTCTTGATGCTTTCGCCTGGCTCATCAAACCACATGATTTCTGTGATGTGGTTCATGTTGAAGCAGTGATGGTTCAGGTTTGAGAAGGGAGGTGAGACCCAGGCCCCAGCCCATCCCTTCCTGAAAGATTTCCTTTCCTGGGTGAATGTGTATGATTCTAAGAAGCCTCCCTGTTGCAGCTGTGGCTCACACCATGATATAGTACCTTGCTGAGTTTGCCATGGTCTGGATCCTTGATGCTAGTTCTTGATTGGCCCCTGAAGTGGGGATGGAATCAGCCAGCAGATGTTGATCTTGTCTTTCTCCATCTCTGAGTGTCCCACATGGCCAGGATCCCATGTTTCCTGTAGCTCAGCCTTTATCCTTCTCTTGGGAATTAGCATTTGTCCTGTGACAGGATGGGTAATAGGGAATACAGTCAAAGGCAGAACTATAGCTTTCACAATCTAACTAGGGCACATCAAGTGATAATTGCTAGTGACTTTAATCTGGCAGAGACATGTGTTAGGATCTCATGAAGAATGCGGTAGTGTAGCCTGTATATCAGGGGGTGATGTGGAATAGACACTCTAGCTTCTCTGAGATCAGTATTATCTGGAGGTTGGCTGAAGTGACTCAGCCAGGAAAGCCTCATGGCAGTCTCGGAATAAGAAGGAAGGAGGCTCAGCCTTGGTCTACCAGGCCTTCCACATGTTTTGAGATTCTGCATCACAATAAGGTCCAAATGTGCCTTACCTCTTTTGTGAATCCCCTTAGGTTCATATAATTCACAGAATCATTACATGTAGAAGTGAAAGGTATCTTAGAGCATACCTGCTTCAACTCTTGTTTTGTTTTAAGATGAAAACTGATGCCCAGAGAGGGCAACTAAATGAAAGTTGTCCAAGAATGGATAAAATGCTATGCCCTCTCCTTCCTTCCCCCCTCCCTTCCCTTCCCCCATTTCCCTCCTTTCCTTCCATCCCTTCCTCCCTTCCTTCTGCAAATATTTATTAAGAACCTACTATGTTCCAGGTAGTCTTCTAAGGGACTAGAGTTGGGACATATCAATGGACCAAACAGTGAAAGATCCCTGTCTTCAGGGATCCTACAAACAATTGAAGAGATAAACATTAAATAGCATGCATCATAAATAAGCCATATAATTTGATAAGTACTATGGAAAAATCCAGGGTAGGATTCCTGGCAGTGGGAGAAGGGAATGCAATTTTAAACAGTGGTCAGGGCAGAATTTGTTGAGAAGGTAACTTGTGAGCAAAGGTTGAAGGCAGTGAGAATCTGCTATGTGGATTTCTGGGGGGATATTCTCAAGTATTCTCTAGAATATTCTCTACCTAGAATATTCCAGGTAGAGAGAACAGCCAGTGCAAGGGCCCTGAGGTAGGAGTGTCTCTGGTGTGCTTAAGGAATAGCAGAGTCCAGAGAGTGGAATAAATGAAGAGTAAAAATTAGATGAGATCAGAAAAGTGGCAGGTGTATAATTACCTGTAAATGATTGTAATGGACATTGGTTTTTATTCTGAATAGGATGTAAAATCACTGGAGAATTTTTTAAGTAGAGAGATAATAGCATTTGATTTATATTTACAAAGGATAATTTGTTTGCTGTTTTGAGTATGGACTATAAGAAGGCAAGGGGAGAAGAAGGGAACCCAGTCAGGGCGTTTTTGCTCAGACAGAGAGGTGATGAGATATTCTGGGTATATTTATCAGGGAGAGCCAGCAGCAATTGTGTTGGATTGAATTGTGGTGTGAGAGAAAGAAAAGTTATGGATGACTCCAGAGCTTTTGATTTAAATGATGGGAAAGATAGACATATCATTAATTGAGATGATTAAGTCTTGGAGTAGGTTTTGAGAGAGGGAGTCAGGAGTTTAGTTTTGGATATGTTGAATTTGGTATGCCTAGTAGATGTCCAAGTGGAGTTGTTAATGGGTGGCTAGATATTGAAGTCTGTGATTTTGGAGAAAGGTCTGGACTGAAGATGTAAACTTGGAAGTATCCATTGCATATATGGTATTAAATCTATGAAACTAGATGGATTTGTCAGGGTAGTGTATATAAATAGAGAAGAGATGATCTTGGGGCATCTCAATGTCAAGAGAAGAATTGTAGACTGTGTGTGAACAACACTTTCAAAGGGTTTTGCTACACGGAAAGAATTGAGGTGGTAGCTAAAGGAAAAATGGGAACTTCTAGAGAGGGTCTTTCTAAGATGGGAGAAATAAGATATTTGTGAATTGATGGAGACATTCTGATAAAGAGTGACAATTTGATGATGTAGGAGAGAGAAGGGATAATTACTAGAACAATATCTTTTAGTGGTCTGGAGGGGATTGGTGCCAAGATACAAGTGTGAAGAGCAGGGATTTTTTTTTTTTTTTTAAGATAGGCAGGTGGTTAATTGGTGCATTAGCATGTGAGAAGATGGAAATGAGGCTTTGGAGACGGTAGATAGGAGGGGTGGCAGAGTTTGCCAAATTTCTACTCTACTGTTTCATATTACTCAAGAAGAAATAATTGGCTGGAGTAAGAATGTGGGAGGAGCCTTGGAGTTTGAGGAGAGAAGGTGTGAGAAAGCTCTTTCAGTAAGGAAATTTTTTAATTTTTAATTTTAATTTTTTTAAAAATTTATTTTATTATTTTGTTTAGTGTTCCAAGATTCATTGTTTACACACCACACCCAGTGCTCCATGCAGTACGTGCCCTCTTTAATACCCATCACCAGACTCACCCAACCACCCACCCTCCTCCCCTCCAAAACCCTTAGTTTGTTTCTCAGAGTTCAGTCTCTCATGGTTTGTCTCCCCCTCCAATTTCCCCCAACTCACTTCTCCTCTCCATCTCCCAATGTCTTCATGTTATTCCTTATGCTCCACAAGTAAGTGAAACCATATGATAATTCTCTCTCTCTGCTTGACTTATTTCACTCAGTATAATCTCCTCCAGTCCTGTCCATGTTGATACAAAAGTTGGGTATTCATCCTTTCTGATAGAGGCGTAATACTCCATTGTATATATGGACCATAACTTCTTTATCCATTCGTCCATTGAAGGGCATCTTGGCTCTTTCCACAGTTTGGCAACTGTGACCATTGCTGCTATGAACACTGGGGTACAGATGACCCTTCTTTTCACTACATCTGTATCTTTGGGGTAAATACCTGGTAGTGCAATTGTAGGGTCATAGGGTAGGTCTATTTTTAATTTCTTAAGGAATCTCCACACTGTTTTCCAAAGTGGCTGCAACAACTTGCATTCCCACCAACAGTGTAAGAGGGTTCTCCTTTCTCCACATCCTCTCCAACACTTGTTGTTCACTGTCTTATTAATTTTGGCCATTTTAACTGGTATAAGGTGGTATCTCAATGTGGTTTGGATTTGAATTTCCCTGATAGCTAGTGATGATGAACATTTTTTCATGTGTCTGTTAGCCGTTTATATGTCTTCTTTGGAGAAGTGTCTGTTCATGTCTTCTGCCCATTTTTTGATGTGATTATCTATTTTGTGTGTGTTGAGTTTGAGGAGGAGTTCTTTATAGATCTTGGATATCAGCCCTTTGTCTGCAGAGTCATTTGTGAATATCTTCTCCCATTCTGTGGGTTCCCTCTTTGTTTTATTGACTGTTTCCTTTTCTGTGCAGAAGCTTTTGATCTTGATGAAGTCCCAAAAGTTCATTTCTGCTTTTGTTTTCTTTGCCTTTGGAGACATGTCTTGAAAGAAGTTGCTGTGGCTGATGTCGAAGAGGTTACTGCCTATGTTCTCCTCTAGGAATTTGATAGATTCCTCCCTCACGTTGAGGTCTTTTATCCGTTTTGAGTTTATCTTTGTATATGGTATAGAAGAATGGTCAAGTTTCATTTTCTATACATAGCTGTCCAATTTTCCCAGCACCATTTATTGAAGAGACTGTCTTTTTCCCACTGTATATTTTTTCCTGCTTTGTTGAAGATTAGTTGACCTTAGAGTTGCAGGTCTATAACTGGGCTCTCTGCTCTGTTCTCCTGGTCTAAGTGTCTGTTTTTGTGCCAGTACTATGCTGTCTTGATGACCACAGCTTTGTAGTAAAGCTTGAAATCAGGCAACGTGATGCCCCCAGTTTTGTTTTTTTTCAACATTTCCTTAGCAATTCGGGGTCTTTTCTGGTTCCATACAAATTTTAGGATTGTTCATTCCAGCTCTTTGAAAAATGCCAGTGGAATTTTGATCACGATGGCATTGAAAGTATAAATTGCTCTGGGAAGCATAGACATTTTAACAATGTTTATTCTTCCAATCCATTAGCATGGAATGCTTTTCCATCTTTTTGTGTCTTCTTCAATTTCTTTCATGAGTGTTCTGTAGTGACAAAATGGATGTATTCCCGGAAACCTATAAACTTCCAAAACTGAATCAAAAAGAAATTGACAACTTGAATAGACCAATATCTAGTAATGAGATTGAAGCAGTGATCAAAAACCTCCAAAAAAACAAGAACCCAGGACCTGATGAATTTCCTGGAGAATGCTACCAAACATTCAAAGAAGAAATAATACCTATTCCCCTGAAGCTGTTTCCAAAAATAGAAACAGAAGGAAAACTTCCAGACTCTTTCTATGAAGCCAGCATTATCCTGCAAAACCAGTCAAAGACCCCATCAAAAAGGAGAATTTCAGACCAATATCCTTGATGCATATAGATGCCAAGATTCTTAACAAGATCCTAGCTAATAGGATCCAGCAGTACATTAAAAAGATTATCCATCATGATCTGGTGGGATTTATCCATGGGATGCAAGCGTGGTTCAACATTCACAAATCAATCAATGTGATAGAACAAACGAATAAGAGAAGAGACAAGAACCACATGGTCTTCTCAATTGATGCAGAAAAAGCATTTGACAAGATACAGCATCCATTCCTGATTAGAAAGCTTCAAAGTATAGGGATAGAGGGAACATTCCTCAACTTCATAAAATCTATCTATGAAAAACCCACAGTGAATATCATTCTCAATGAGGAAAAGCTGACAGCCTTCCCTCTGAGATCAGGAACATGACAAGGATGTCCACTCTCCCCACTGTTGTTCAACATAGTACTAGAAGTCCTAGCAATGGCAATCAGACAACAAAAAGAAATAAAATGTATTCAAATTGGCAGTGAAGAATTCAAACTCTCTCTCTTCGCAGATGACATGATACTTTATATGGAAAACCCAAAAGACTCCACCCCCAAACTACTAGAACTCATACAGCAATTTAGTAATATGGCAGGATACAAAATCAATGTACAGAAATCAGTTGCTTTCTTATACACTAACAATGAAAATATAGAAAGGGAAATTAGAGAATCAATTCCATTTACTATAGCACCCAAAACCATAAGATACCTGGGAATAAACCTAACCAAAGAGGTAAAGGATCTGTACTTGAGGAACTTCAGTAAGGAAATTTAACAGACTAGGAAAGTTCTCTGTTCTGTCCTTCTTTCCTTTCTATCTTACATGAGTCCAACTTTCTCTTACATTATCTACAACACACCAAGCACTGGGTATCTGTAAGTGGAGAGACAAACATTTTCCTTTGGGGAGTCATCCTTGTTCCATGTTGGTATTATGAGTTAATTAGCCAGGCATCAGGCCCATCCCACAGTCTTCAGAGCTGTTCCTGAGAGGCGATTATGGATGGCTAGAAGAAGAAAGTTAGAATGCTGGCTGAGAGCTTCTGTAGGAGAGGACAAATCCAAAATCCAGCAGTGAAACTGAGTTTGCCTCACTCCCAAACTTAGGCTCCCAAATTTCATTATTTCAGGAGGCTGCTCTCATAAGTCAGTTGACCAGAAATTGGATTGGGGTTGTTTCTTAGAACTAGATTAAAAACATTTTTTAAAATAATATAGTGTTTTTAGAATATATCCAAGCCAAGGCAGTTAATCATTTGAATCAGCTAAGAAATATTGGTCAACATTACTTTTTCAAGGACCAACAGGAATCAATATCTAATAAAAGTTTGGAGCATGTAATATGGATTGGACTTTTTCTTTATTCATAGGGACCTAAGACAGAGCACTATAGAATTTACAGATTGGTTTAATTACAAGTGGGAAATTGAAACCCCCATAGGAAATGTAATGGTAGGTATCCCATTCTAAATAGCTTTTCTCCTTTCTCAAAATTCTGAGGGTTATTTAAAAAATATGAGCTTTGGTGGGTTTTAGTCTCCTAGCACATCACTTTGACTCTTGTTTTTATTATTTTGGACTCACCTTTGTCTCCTCCCTTAGTATGTTAACCTATTTCCAATGATTGAGGGACCTAAGCTTGATCAAGATACTTAAGGCATACTGAAGCTAGATACATAGTTCTAATTAGAAATGCATTTCAGGAGGAGTCAAGATGGCGGAGAAGTAGGAGGCTGAGACGACATCAGCCAGCAGGAGATCAGCTAGATAGCCTATCAAACCATTCCGAACACCTACAAATCCAACAGGAGATCGAAGAGAAGAAAAACAACACTTGTAGGAACAGAAAATCGACCACTTTCTGAAAGGTAGGACCAGCGGAGAAGTGAATCCAACGTGAGGGGAAGATAGACCCCAGGGGGAGGGGCCGGCTCCCAGCAAGCGGCCGAGCACAAAATCAGGACTTTTAAAAGTCTGCTCCAGGGAGGGACATCACTCCAGAGGCTAAACTGGGGTGAAGACCTCGCGGGGACAGCGTGGACTCAGGTCCCACGGGGTCACAGAAGGATCGGGGGTGTCTGAGTGTCGCAGAGCTCACAGGTATTAGAGCGGGGAAGTCGGCTGCGGAGACAGAGCCGAGATTTCCTAGTGGTCTGTGACACGGACCAGTGCTCTGTGGCACGGGCCGGTGCTCTGTGCGAGGGGTCCCCACAAGATCCGGGGAGACTCTGACCTGGGAGAGCTCAGGGATGTACGGGGTCCGGAGACTCCAGGTGGGACTCTGCCAGAGACAGAGATGCTTGGTCACAGGCTGGGTGAGCTTGGAGCGCTCCCAGAAGCCAGTGAGACTGGACTGCTTACGCACGATTTTCTCTGAGCGCGGTCTGCGGGCGCGCGCGCTCTGCGGGTGCGCGCAGTGTCGGCGGGCCCGCGGTGTCGGCGGCCCACGGGGTCTGCGGGCGTGCGGTGTCTGCGGGCCGACGCGCGCGCGCACTCTCCGGCGCAAACGTGGGCTAGGGAGACTGGAGGGATTAAACGCTTTTTTCTGAAGGCGCACTGAAGACTGGGGCCCCTAGCTCTCGGCTCCTCTGAACCGGAGATTGGGAGGCCGCCATTGTCATTCCCGTCCTCCAGAACTCTACAGAAAGCGCGTTCAGGGAACAAAAGCTCCTGAAAGCAAACCTGAGAGGATTACTTAGCCCGGCCCCTGGTAAGGGCGGTGCAACTCCGCCTAGGGCAAAGACACCTGAGAATCACTACAACAGGCCCCTCCCCCAGAAGATCAAAGAAATCCAGCCAAGACCAAGTTCACTTAACAAGGAGAACAGTGGATTCTTATCTGGACAAAATGACAAGGCGGAAAACTCACCACAAAAAAATGAGCAGGAGACAGGACAGAAGGCTAGGGACCTAATCAATACAGACATTGGTAATATGTCAGATCTGGAATTCAGGATGACGATTCTCAAGGTTCTAGCCGGGCTCGAAAAAGGCATGGAAGATATTAGAGAAACCCTGTCAGGAGAAATAAAAACCCTTTCTGGAGAAATAAAAGAAATAAAGTCTAATCAAGTTGAAATAAAAAAAGCTATTAATGAGGTGCAATCAAAAATGGAGGCTCTTACTGCTAGGATAAATGAGGCAGAAGACAGAATTAGTGATATAGAAGACCAAATGGCAGGGAATAATGAAGCAGACCAAAA
>ML108886.1:0-45005 GCA_003697995.1 Taxidea taxus jeffersonii | reverse complement strand
AAAAAAAAGAACAGGAGGCAGGACCGAAGGCTAGGGACCTAATCAATACAGACATTGGTAATATGTCAGATCTGGAATTCAGGACGACGATTCTCAAGGTTCTAGCCGGGCTCGAAAAAGGCATGGAAGATATTAGAGAAACCCTGTCAGGAGAAATAAAAACCCTTTCTGGAGAAATAAAAGAACTAAAGTCTAATCAAGTTGAAATAAAAAAAGCTATTAATGAGGTGCAATCAAAAATGGAGGCTCTTACTGCTAGGATAAATGAGGCAGAAGAAAGAATTAGTGATATAGAAGACCAAATGACAGAGAATAAAGAAGCTGAGCAAAAGAGAGACAAACAACTACTGGACCACGAGGGGAGAATTCGAGAGATAAGTGATACCATAAGACGAAACAACATTAGAATAATTGGGATTCCAGAAGAAGAAGAAAGAGAAATAGGAGCAGAAGGTATACTGGAGAGGATTATTATAGAGAATTTCCCTAATATAGCAAGGGGAACAAGCATCAAAATCCAGGAGGCCCAGAGAACACCTCTCAAAATCAATAGGAATCGGTCCACACCCCGCCATCTAATAGTAAAATTTACAAGTCTTAGCAACAAAGAGAAAATCCTGAAAGCAGCACGGGACAAGAAGTCTGTAACATACAATGGTAAAAATATTAGATTGGCAGGAGACTTATCCACAGAGACCTGGCAGGCCAGAAAGAACTGGCATGATATATTCAGAGCACTAAACGAGAAAAACATGCAGCCAAGAATACTTTATCCGGCTAGGTTATCATTGAAAATAGAAGGAGAGATTAAAAGCTTCCAGGACAAACAAAAACTGAAAGAGTTTGTAAACACCAAACCAGCTCTACAGGAAATATTGAAAGGGGTCCTCTAAGCAAAGAGAGACCCTAAAAGTATTACCAGAAAGGAACAGAGTCATTATACAGTAACAATCACCATACAGGCAATACAATGGCACTAAATTCATATCTCTCAATAGTTACCCTGAATGTAAATGGGCTAAATGCCCCAATCAAAAGACACAGGGTTTCAGAATGGATAAAAGAACAAAACCCATCCATATGCTGCCTACAAGAAACTCATCTTAGACCTGAAGACACCTCCAGATTGAAAGTGAGGGGGTGGAAAACAATTTACCATGCTAATGGACATCAGAAGAAAGCTGGGGTGGCAATCCTTATATCAGATCAATTAGATTTTAAGCCAAAGACTATAATAAGAGATGAGGAAGGACACTACATCATACTCAAAGGGTCTGTCCAACAAGAAGATCTAACAATTTTAAATATCTATGCCCCTAACATGGGAGCAGCCAACTATATAAACCAATTAATAACAAAATCAAAGAAACACATTGACAAGAATACAATAATAGTTGGAGACTTTAACACACCCCTCACTGAAATGGACAGATCATCCAAGCAAAAGATCAACAAGGAAATAAAGGTCTTAAATGACACACTGGACGAGATGGACATCACAGATATATTCAGAACATTCTACCCCAAAGCAACAGAATACACGTTCTTCTCTAGTGCCCATGGAACATTCTCCAGAATAGATCACATCCTGGGTCATAAATCAGGTCTCAACAGGTATCAAAAGATTGGGATCATTCCCTGCATATTTTCAGACCACAATGCTCTGAAGCTAGAACTCAATCACAAGAGGAAATGTGGAAAGAGCACAAATACATGGAGGCTCAACAGCATCCTTCTAAAAAATGAATGGGTCAACCAGGAAATTAAAGAAGAATTGAAAAAAACCATGGAAACAAATGATAATGAAAACACAACGGTCCAAAATCTGTGGGACACAGCAAAGGCAGTCCTGAGAGGAAAATATATAGCAATACAAGCCTATCTCAAGAAACAGGAAAGGTCTCAAATACACAACCTAACCCTACACCTTAAGGAACTCGAGAGAGAGCAACAAAGAAAGCCTAAACCCAGCAGGAGAAGAGAAATAATAAAGATCAAAGCAGAAATCAATGAAATAGAAACCAAAAAAACAATAGAATAAATCAATGAAACTAGGAGCTGGTTCTTTGAAAGAATTAATAAGATTGATAAACCCCTGGCCAGACTTATCCAAAAGAAAAGAGAAAGGACCCAAATAAATAAAATCATGAATGAAAGAGGAGAGATCACAACCAACACCAAAGAAATACAAACAATCATAAGAACATATTATGAACAACTATATGCCAACAAATTCGACAATCTGGAAGAAATGGATGCTTTCCTAGAGACATATAAACTGCCAAAACTGAACCAGGTAGAAATGCATTTTAGAGGTTCTACTAGAAAGTGGTTTTATTTCTAGAGAGAATCATTTTTTAATGAGTTATGGTCATATCTATAATATAGATGATGCCATAGTATCATCATTCCATTTTCCAGAAAATCATGAAATGCTTTATAGTTGTATTTACTGTTCAGTCTGTACTGTGTTTAAGTATGGATTCCTCTACATGACTAACAGCTTTTCCTATTTGATGTGAGTCCTCTCTTGCTTTGAAGATGGTCCCTTGTGGAACCCCCTGGGACAGTCCCCTTGAAGGGGAAAGTATCTTTCACTATGGGTGCATCAGAAGAGTGGATGTGGAATAAATCACATATTCCCTATTCCCCTTTCCCCTTGCTGATGACACTATATTCCATCTACACCACTCATGATTGTGTGGATGCCATACTTTACTGAAGAGCTAAGAGAAAATATGTTAAATTATAGGTTAAATTTGACTTTTTGCAATTCTCAGTTCCCCACAACCCAGATGATTTTTCCTAAAAATACTTCATTATAAATCCTCATCTCAGAATCTTCTTGTTGGAAGACCTTAGGAAAAGCCTACCTAAGACACACACCATCTCATCTTAAGATAGATTTGCAGTTTGTCAAAAGAAGCCTTTAAGGAAATTTCACACCGCATCCTAGAAATAGTGGTCATATTTTCTTCAAATGCCAAGAGAACTTATACATATAGATGTTAACAAAAATACACTCAGCAAAATGATTGAGATATTAGTCTTGTTTTGGTCTTTCCCATTTCCACTTCAAGAAAGTAACCAGGATCTTGTAATTCCTTGTAAGGTGGGGTTCTGTAGAGCACTGAAGTTTTGGGAGACCTATATGATGACCCATATTCCTAGCTCTGTGAAAGCCCAACTTCTTTAAGTTATAATGTTCAATGTCTCAGAGAAAGGAGAAATAAGAGAATTTCCTTGAGGGCCCTGAAAGAGATTATCTCAACCGGGAAAGGGATGAAGGTTGACAGGACCACACAATGTAGGACCCAAGAAGTATTTTGGGGGAGATGGTTTCATGGTGGGCATAGGGACTGGCTTCCTGACAGGCCAACAGGTCCCACCATATAGAGAGTGGGGTTTTCCACTAGTTGGATGGAAAGTCACAAACCTGAAGTTAAAAACTAGGCAAAAAAGGATCAGCTGTGATAGGGAGAGGCAAGCATCTGAAAGCAGACAAGAAGGATTAGGAATAAGAGGGTGCTGTAACAAAGAACCTCTTTGTTGTTTTTTTTTTTAAAGATTTTATTTATTTATTTCAGAGAGAATGAGAGAGAGAGCGAGAGCATGAAAGAGGGGAGGGTTAGAGGGAGAAACAAACTCCCTGCTGAGCAGGAAGCCCAATGCAGGCTCTATCCCAGTACTCCAGGATCTGACCTGAGCTGAAGGCAGACATTTAACTGAGCCATGCAGGATCCCCCAAGAGAACCTCTTTGAATGGTCTAATTCTCCTATGTTGGATTCATAGTAGTTCAGTGAATGTTTAGTGTATAAATGACTGGTGTCACCCAACCCTCAGGAATCGTTGTTTCAGGTTCATTAAGATGGGCAACTAGGAAAACTAAGAAACATGTGACCTTATAGGAAGCCTTATAAAGCTGCTGGTGACAGTGGTGAGACTGACCCTAACTCCAATTGGCAGAAATGGCACAGATAACACCAGTGTCCTCAACAAGGTCAGGGTCCTTGGAGAAGGAGACAAAAGCAGCAGCTGCTGCTATGTAAAGTCACCGTGCAGGGGGTTGGATATGATACTGTTGGCAACAGTAGTAGTAATAATGATGGTTATTATTATTATTTTTTAAAAGATCTTATTTATTTACTTGACAGACAGAGATCACAGGTAGGCAGAGAGGCAGGCAGAGAGAGAGAGAGGGGAGCAGGCTCCCTGCTGAGCAGAAAGCTGGACATGGGGCTCAATCCCAGGACCCTGGGACCAAGACCAGAGCTGAAGGCAGAGGCTTTAACCCACTGAGCCACCCAGGCGCCCCAATGATGGTCATTATTATTACAATAGTAATAATTTTAGCATTAGCTAAAGTTACTAGAGAATAAGCTATGAGCCACAGGCTTTAGTAAAATGAGCTTTGTGATCTTGAGAATCATCGAGCAAGGTAGGAATTATTATCCTTATTTTTTTAGACACTGGAACTGTGATTAAGAAAGATTAAGTAATTTTACCAAGATCATGCATCTATTAAGAGTAGAACTGGGATTCTGACCAAAATAGGTCTGACCTAAAAGCCCGTGCTCCTTCTGTTGCATCCTGTGTCCTCTGTAGTAAACTTTTAGTGTTCACTGAGGAATCTCAGATCCCACTTTGGGAAAATAAAGAATTTGGAGGTTTGGGGTACCAGGGATTCTCAGGGTTGAGGTAATTGAAATAGTTACCAAGTTCTTCATGATTCTCCCTCTGGTTGGTGTGACCTAGAAGGCAAGAGTTATATTAAAATATAGAAAATGAGTGAAGATTTCACTGGAAAGAAGACTTTTCTTCTTGAGCATTTTAATTTCCTTATACTTTGGTTTTCTAGATCTTTTAAGACACTCCTCTTAAGGTCTTTATTTGATAGGAACAAGATGAGTTGACTGCCATTTCATTGCAGGGGTATCTTAAACCACCTTTTAAACTATTTGTTAACAACTATTTGTTAATAACTATTTGTAAATGGTTATTCAGGAACTCTATGTTAAATCTGGGTTTATGGACATACCAACCTATTTCCTAGACATTTTGCTTCAAGCACTGCTTATGGAATCAACACCATCAAAAGTAACTCTTTTTTTTTTAACTTTTAAAATAATTATTTATTTATTTGAGAGAGAGTGAGTGAGAGAGAGCATGACAGGGGAGGAGGTCAGAGGGAGAAGGAGACTCTGGGTGGAGCTGGGAGCCTGATATGGGACTTGATCCTAGGACTCGGGGATTATGATCTGAGCCAAAGGCAGTCACTTAACTGATTGAGCCACCCAGGTGGCCATAAGTAACTCTTTTTAAATCTTTAAAAAAAAAAGATTTATTTATTTATTTGACAGAGAAAGAGACAGAGAGGGAACGGGGGAGAGGGGGAGGGAGAAGCAGGCTTCCTGCTGAGCAGGGAGCCCCATGAGGGGTTCAATCCCAGGACCCTGGGACCATGACCTGAGCTGAAGGCAGACACTTAACAACTGAGCCATCCAGGTGCCCTTTAAATCTGTTTTTAAAGCATTCATTTTCATTGAACGTTTGCATATAAAGAAATTAGAGAGTCAAACTGTGGTAGAAGATTTGATATGAAAGACAGTAGCTCTTGCTCCAGTTTTTTTTTTCCTTCCTTCCTAAGGGACCACCATTTTTATCTCTTTTAGTGGATTTTTTTTTAAAGATTTATTTATTTGAGACAGTGCATGTGCATGGGGGGAGGGGCAGAGGGAGAGAATCTTCAAGCAGACTCTTCACTGAGCAAGGAGCCCGACATGGAGTTCAATTTCACAACCCATGAGATCATGACCTGAGCTAAGACCAAGAGTCAGATGCTTAACTGACTGAGCCACCTAGGCACCCTGGTCTTTTAGTGGATTCTTTTGGTATTTACCACCATATTTTTAAGTAAGGTTCTTCTGTTAGGCACTATCTATTGACTTCCTAACTTGAGAGGATGTAGTTCCCTTTCAAACCCCATTCTCTTACCACCATACTTCCCACTCTCCTATCCTACTATAGTTAAACCATAATCTGTTAGATTAATATTCAGGGTTTACACTGACAATGCACATAATTTACAATGGAGTCATGTACAATACAAGAATAACTATTTTACACTGTTTTTTTATTTTTCACAGTGAAATTGTCTTTTGGTTTGCTTATGTAGTTTTCTACATTCCTTTCCTTAAAATAAGCCCCAAATTTTCACCAGCTGTCCAGTTCACCTCTCCATATATTCAGATGCATCTGGCATTATATTGATTTCAATTTCTTGACAAATCTGTCCTGAACCTGCCTTACTTGCTCCAATGTGGACTGATTATTTTCTCTCCTGAATGCCAGCTGCTATTCTGGGATTACCCTTCCCAGATTGGGGATTCCAGTGTTACTTACCCTGTTTCCTGAACCCAAATCCTTTCCCTCTTGATTTACACTTCTCTTTTTGATAGCACTCACATTCACAATAAATGCCTGAGAAAGGCAGACTACTTAGCTTTAGAGGTACATGATTAGTTAGTGCAGCTATACAGTAAAACAAGGAAGTTTAGGATAATGGTTACCTTGGCTGGCAAGGAGTGGGTAGAGAATAAGAGGGGGTCCAAAAATGATGATGTTCTTTTTTGTTTTTTTGATATTCCCTATTTTGTAAGTTATTAAGTTATACATTTTTGTGTACTGGTATGGATAATTATTTGACTCAAAATTATAAAAAATAAAAGGGCTTAAACCACTGCCAGATATGTAGTACACCCTCAGTAGATATTAGTTATTATTATTGTTAAAATAGTGACTATCAACCAGTGGCAATTTGGCAATGTCTAGAGACATTTTGGCTATTTCAGTTGGGGAAAGGGAGCAGTGCTACTGGCATCCATTGGTTTGGGGTGAGGAATCCTGCTAAAAACATGGTACAGTGTATGGGATAGTTCCCTACAACAAAGAATGATCCAGACCCAAATATCAATAAATAGTTCTGAGATTAAGAAACTCTGTTGTAAATGCTCTCATATGGTATATAATACCCAGAAGACCTCAATGAGTGGTCATCCCCACCCCCCATCACAAACTATATTCTTTATTTGAGCCTATTATGGCTTTCTTATTAATCATTGCTTCAATATGATAAAAATGCATGGGTTTCTGATTCCTTCAAGATCAAATATTAAACTATGAATAAATAAAAATATTAATGGCCAGGATTTTCTCTTGAGTCACTTGGCTAGGGTAATGTTCTGTTTGCTAGCAATGAATTCTACTCTCTAGAGAGTCAGCAGATATACTAGGCACTTGCTATATCTGTCTGTCTTCTGATTTACAGGGGTCCTTTCTTGTCTTCTTAAATTTCCCAAAAATCCAATCTGTGTCATAGCAGGTCTGGGCCCACAGCAGTGGCTGTGTCCCAGCAGCTGTCATTTGCATCATCTTTGCTGAAGCTCTGAAGATTGGCCAACGGATACAACCCAAAGGCCATTGGCACACTGAGCATTTCTTCCTCTGGACCTATCTAAATGTCTACTGGAACACAGGGGCTATGTTTTTTTTTTTTTTTTCCTTCCCCAGCCACAGCGATCAGCTTACTTCTCATTAGAGAAGATTACAGATAGTCCAAAATTAGTGTGTCAGTTTTCCCTGATTGAGGAAACAACCTCAAGAAGAAAGAAATTGAACTGATACTTATCTGTGACATATTGATTTGATGGAACAAGTGGGAGGCAATGATTGAAAAGGCATTGTTTATAAAGCTTTGTGTGAATTCATAACATAATAGGTAGAATAGTACATTTGAACCCTGATAAATTGAATAATATTCTTTTATTTCATCCTTTCTCTAAACTACTTTGTCTTAGGGAAAAAAAAGAGTGTTTTATAAACTTTGGAATTCCAGAAGCTGTAGTAGGTGTAATTTAACAACTTGCCATGGATTTGGGACTCAGATATCACACTTTGTGATTATATTTTTTCTTTGTCTGCTTCAGGCAAAAACTTTCTCCTGGAGACTCTCCATTAATCAATCGTCCTGTCAGAAGCTATCCCTGGATACAAGTTTTAATATCCATTAACTAGGGGTTCTGGTTATTTGGGTTTGGTTCTGTTGTGCCAGGGTAGATGATGTTTTTCTCTCTGCAATATTATCACCATTCAAGACATTTTTTTTCCATGATGCAATTAAAATAGAATAGGTCTTGTCTTAGTTGGATCCCAGCTCTACCACTTTTTGATTGTGTGGTAAACCTCACTTAACCTCTCTGTGCCTACATTTCCTTACCCTAAAAAGGAACTGGTACCTATCATGTTCTGAACACCTATGAAAATGGGAAGGGAGGTGTCATGGGGTTTTGGAAAAGCAGTTTCACCCAGAGAGTGGTATGGGAGACATAGGAAATTACTAACACCACTAAATAGCTAGGAACTAGGAAAATTCAAAGACTTAAAGTTAAATTGGCTGACTATAGAAGGAAGAAAAAGGAAATCAAAACAATATTTTGAGTTTCTGTATCCCCAACCTATGCTAGGTACGTTTACACATTTCACCTTATTTAAGTTCTTAAAACAGTTCTACAAGGTAAGTATTAGTGGCTACTTTTTCGGTGGATCCATAGGCTTGCCACATGGCCTTGGCTCCAAAGATGAGCTGGACACAACCAGTCCTTGCTCTTGGGAATCTGGAAATAGAGGGTGATGTTTGGTGCAGGGGGAGCTAGAAGGAATACAGTTCATAAGAGAATTGGGGAGTGTGTATCTCATCTCCACGGCTGCCTGAAGTGTTAATAATTCTGTAGCTCCAAGTCAAGTGTATCCCACCCAAACTCCATCCCTGTGTATACTTGTTCAAAGATGAAATCATGTGGGTGGTTCTTCTGAGGTCCCAGTTAGCATCATAATTTTACACACACACACACACACACACACACACACACACACACACACACACTCCCCAGCACGCCTCTCCTGAGTGCTGACTGAGAATCAGACACTGCATATAGATAAGGGATCATGGGCCTCATGGCTGTAAGGAATAAATTTGAGCTTTCCCTTAGGGTTCCCATCTGCATATTTGCTCACTTCTCCATAGCTGGCTCCTAATGTCCAAGCTTTGCCTGGCCAGTGAGAGTAATTGATGGTGAGCTTCGTAATACTGTGGAGCTATATAAAGCAGAGAGTTATTAGTATCTGATCAGCTTTTCCTCCCCTATTGTTTATTGTCTACTTTGCTTCTTGCCCTTTATACCAGGGCAATTTAGCTAAATATTTAAACAAAACAATTGTGTGTGTGGCTGTGGTTTCTCCCCACCTCTGCCTCTTAACTATCTGCCTTTTCCTGATATTCCTTAGTTTTTGACCTTCATCCTCTGATCACTTGTTCCCATAATCATGAACTTGACCTCACTTTTGATCAATGTAAACCTTGCCTTTCACCTTCCAAATTTTCTGTAATACCCCTTTCTGTTTATCATGATGCCCGAAGGCCCCTTGGCAGCAGCTGTGCCATTTGTAGTCCCTTGCAAGAATAAGGAGGGCATTTAGGTGTCCTTCCAAAGTACACTTTTTAACACCTGCCCTAGTGGAATTTATCTGCTAAATAGAGCAGTCAGTATGTGAGTCCATGTCTGAAAAGGACTGGTATAGAAGGCAGAGGACAGACTTGAAATTTTAAGTCAGGATCCTGAGGTTCTTGATGGCTAGTGAATTCCTTAACTGTCACTGGAAACCTCAATGGGATACAGGAGAGAAGTCTGGCAGATGAGAGGTTTATCCTGGTGCCCTAAATAATTTAGGTGTATGGTAAGAATCCAATATCACTGATAAATTGACTGATTGTTTGGTTTAGTCATTCAGTCTCTTGTTTATCAAACATTACATACCTGCCTGAATGGGGTCTACCAACAAATCTTTTCTGCTTCCATGAACTTCTTCAGCCATCGTATTTCTAAAAATAAGCATTGTAAACTGACCAGATGTGAGGCCAAGGCTATGAACAGGAAGGCCCCATTTTTCAAACTGTGCTGGTGGCTGAGAAATTACCAGAACAATTAGATTTGCTCTTTTTCCTCCAACAGCCAGCTGCATGGTGCAATGTGAAATCTTGTGAAAGAAATCAAACTCCTTTAGAGTCCACGTGGAAGGATGTCCCTGCCGAAAACACAGAAAGTCACAGGGAAGGTCTTGCTCCTTGCTCCTTGGCTTTGCCAGTATCTGAGACACTCTCTGTATTCAGAACATACAGAAAAGTGTAACGAAGAACTTTATATTATCTGTGATCTAAACTTCCAGACACAATCTTGTGTACAAAGAAGATTATAGTATTTAAACTATTTGTATCTGTGCTTGCTTCGGCAGCACATATACTAAACTATTTGTATCTGGCTTTTCCCATATCATTAAATATTTTTAGAATAGAATTGTAATGGCTACATACATTTCATTCCTTGGGTGTGTCTTAATTTATTTAGCCATTTTTATTTTTCTTTATTATAAATAGTGCTTTTATGAACATCCTTTGTCTACATCTCTAATTATTCTTTTAGATAGATTCTTAGAAGTACTGATTCAGGGATTTTTAACTCCTAAGGACTCTTGATCCATTCTATTGAGAGTATTTTTATTCCCCAGACTGAAAGTTCCAAAATGTACCCCATCAGCAATGTACGGAGGGATTGAAAAAGTACCCTCTCTCCAATATTGTGTATTACTTTAAAAATTCTTCTATTATTGAATTAGCTGTTGAGTTATCTCTTGAAGTCTAAAAAAGAATCCATTGTTGTATTTGAATGTTTACTCCTCTTTTCTGACTCTTTCCCTGAGGAGGATGAAGAGAGCGAATCAGTGTCCAGAAAGCCTTCGTTACTTTCTGCCTCCTCCGATGTGCCTTCATCTTGCTGCCAAGAGACATTACAAATGATTCATGTTCTTTTTCACCCTCACACCCTCAGAACACTTGTCTTGGTGATATGATGATTTCTCTCTTCTCCTTCTGGCTGATAAAGAAGTCAGAGTGTACTTGGGGGTATGATACTTTGACCCTGACTTAAAAGTAACTTCAAGGACAGAGTCCTACTCTCTCCTACTTTGTCATACCACCAGATGTCTTCATTTTATTCACCCTGAGTTGCCACAGAATTATTGTCAAATTATAACTAAATATAATTTAAAAATATAAATATTTTAATATAAGTATAAATACATAAGATATATGAAATTATATATAAAATAGATATAAAAATTGTATATAAGTATAAATATAAAATTAGTTTGTAAAACCTTTTTAGGAGAAGGGAGTATCATAAAATCAAACCAATAAAATAGAGTTTCTCTGCTCCCTGAGGATTGACAAATATTACCTTAATGGCAAAGGACCTTCTTCTATGCTAGGTGTCTTTATATAGTTGAGAACAGTATGGTAATGTTGACTGGGAGGACACCAGAGCTAGGATTACCTCTTTCTGGGATGAACTCACAGTTAGGGAACAGAACTAACTGTGGGAACTGGAAATAAAGTGCAGCCTAAGTGTATAACATGGTATCTAGATAATATGGTAACAAACACTAATGGGTGATACAAGAAGTGGGTTTTATTCCAAAGTTCATTCTAATATTGGAATTCCATTCCAATATCCATCCCAATATTATGTCTCATAATAATGGGTGATATAGAGGTGCCTGGGTGGCTCAGTGGGTTAAGATTCTGCCTTTGGCTCAGGTCATGATCTCAGGGTCCTGGGATTGAGCCCCACATCAGGCTCTCTGCTCAGCCAGGGAGCCTGCTTCCCCCTCTCTCTCTGCCTGCCTCTCTGCCTACTTGTGGTCTCTCTCTCTCTCTCTCTCTGTGTCAAATAAATAAATAAAATCTTTAAAAAAAATAATAGGTGGGGGCGCCTGGGCGGCTCAGTGGGTTAAATCCTCTGCCTTCGGCTCAGGTCATGATCCCAGGGTCCTGGGATCGAGACTTGCATCGGGCTCTCTGCTCAGCAGGGAGCCTGCTTCCCTTCCTCTCTCTCTCTGTCCACCTCTCTGCCTAATTGTGATCTCTGCCTGTCAAATAAATAAATAAATAAATAAATAAATAAAATCTTTAAAAAAATAATGGGTGATATAAGAAGTGGGTTTCAACAGGAAATAATGGAGATGCCTCAATAGGTAGGTGCAACACAATGTAAGAATAGATGGCTGCATGATCCTGCCAAGGTGGTCAACACTTCAGTGAATGCTTTCATAAGATTGTATGTGTCTTATGAATATAGGACCTGGGCTTTCCTGTCTACCTGGAAAGGGTAAGATGTTTGAGGCCCCTGCAGAGGCTGGGATCTAGGCAGGCAAAAGGGCAGAAAAACAATTAACCAGATTAGGGCATGAGGTTGTCACTTGATTTAAAAAAGAGAAGTTCTCTAACCTAAACAGAGTTTAAGGCCAGAGCTACCTTACAATCTAGGGTGACAAAGCTGGGTCAAAGAATGTTAAGCAAGAGCTTTAAATAACCTCCTGGTTCAGACCTGGATTGGTCCTAGGACAGGCTGGCAACTGAGGGTTCAGAAAGATGTTGATGTAGGGTGAAGCAGTTGTGTTTGGTGGGAGCCAGGCGGGTCTGACTTTAGACCAGGAGTACGGCATGGCTAATGTACTTCATGCTTTTGTTTGTTTGGTATCAGCATGGTATCCTGTCTTTTGAATGCATAGATTGATTATGAAGACAATTTTTCATCCATCCCTCTTATTTTCCCTTTGCTCATTTATCTGCCAGAAGCTAATCATCAATGCCCTGTTGAAGAGGATAGAGAGAGGAACCTGAGAAGGAAAGTGCATCCAACCCCCTTTCCAATGTGCTGTCAGGAGGTAGAGAAGGACTGCAGGGAGAGCCCATCCATCTGTCTCCATGAGTGTGTTCTTTAAAAGTGATTCATGGTACAGGTGCAATCCTCCGTCACAGCACTCTTGAAGTTAAGAGGTGGAGAGGAAAATAACCATCTCTATGCTCTGAGGTTAAGAGTATGGAGCATGGAGGCGGTTAATTTTCTCTGAATCTTGGTCAAACCATCAGTCTGCCCTTCAAAGCACCTGTCATGTTGTGCAATGGGCAGATCAGGGACTTGGAGGCTAAACACACCTAGGATTGAGTCCTAGTCCCACTTATTAATTGAAACTGGTCCTTGGGTCCCTTATTTCTAAACCAATATCTTTCTTGCCTGATTTCTAGGATTGTGTAGCGTATCATTTGGAATAATGCAAGTGGACATGCTCTGTATAGTGAAAAGCACATAAAAGCAAATAAAAAGTATGGCTACTGACTAAAAATAATAATTAAAATGATGAATCATCTGTCCTCTAGCTGATCATCTACCTCCAATTCTAATAGTGGCCAGGCCAGAATCTGGAGACAAACAGGGCAATGTTTTAAACATACCAGATCATTAGAACTAAGTCAAGACCAACATGCAGCATCATTCACACTATCTCATGTGTAGTCATATGTTAGGAAGGGAAGGGTTAGTAGGAAAGGCCCACAATTCAACCTCTCTCTTTTTTGTAATGAATATTTAAAGTTTCATTTTGTTCCTTTATTTGAGATACTTTGTCCTTCTTATATCTTTCTTTTCTTAAATTCAATTAAATTTTATTTTTTTCAGTGTTCCAACATTCATTGTTTATGCACCACACCCAGTGCTCCATGCAGTATGTGCCCTCCAAAATCTTGATGACTGTGTAATATCTCTGATTTCATGTTAGTCTGATTTGACAATCTGATATTTTTTGTTATCACCTATACCTTTAAAAATTTTTTTTAAAAAAAGGAATTACTGGCTCATTATTCTCTCCAGAGAGCGTAGTGTATGTTCTCATGGGTACTAATATAACTGTAGCCTGTTCATGACTCAACAACACAGCAGGAACTCTTGTGTCTTTATCATCCAGTCATGGTGATTCCTTCTTCCCTGAGCCCTTTCTCCACATATGACTTCTCCTCAACATCTTCCCCTGCCCAGTACCATATCTATGAAGTCCTGATAACTAGATGTTCAGTTTACTATTATTTCATTAGGCCTCATTAGCATTGGGTTTTGTAGGGTCTCCCAGAGTCTTTGAAGCAGCCCTTCTCTTGAGACTGCTACCTAATCTACCATCTTGTAGGACCCTGGTAGACCTGGTTCCTATTTGGTTTTACTGAGCATATGACCCTTTTATAGATTCTCCTTTATCAGAATGGTTACTATATTTCCTGGGCCCTCTGGCTGATTCAGAAGTTCCTGTCTTCACCCTTCTTTTGTTACATGGATTAGAAGAATTACACAACTATAGTTCACAGATCGCTATAAACTTAAAACACGGTACACATCCACAATCTGTCTCCTTATCATCACTAGTCATATGCAAGTGTCAGAGTAAATAATGCATTGGCAAAAGCGTTGTCTTGGAGCTTCTCATCCACAAATAGTTAACTTCCTCCTGTACTCTGGTTGAGGAGAGATGGCCTTCCCAAAATCTTTGACAAATGTGCCTGTTCTCATGTACTGTTCAAATCTATGGATTTGTTCTATTATAGGTGTCCTTGGTATTTAAGAATCATTTTAAGAGGGTAAAAAATGTTACATGGGAAGAATATCACCTGATTCTAATTTTTTAACTAGGTATTGAAAGCTTTGGAGGATGAGGAATCCTATCTAGAATGACTGTGTTTCCATTTCGTTATTCACATTGTGCCTCTTGGGAGGAGAGGAATAGGCAGTGTGGTTCGATGGAAAAGAACATGAAACTTAAGTTGAGCATCATGACATGGAGAGACCCTCTCTTTCCCACTTAGTAACTGTGGCCTTGGACCCAGCCTTTCTCCCGAGCCTCATTTGCCTTATGTATAAAATTGAAATAAATATATACACTGAAGAGCAGTCAAGAAGGTCAAATACAATGGTGGGTGTGAAGGCATTTTGTAAGCTATAAAATGCTACAAATATATGTTCTGATTGATATTTTAAATAAAAAGGGCTTGATTGTTTCCTGGGATATTCTGAGTTTTCCTCATTACTCCGCTCCCACCTCTGATCAACAGTTCCATAAACATTTAACGTGGGAGGTTAGGCTTTATCAGGCTCTTGGCAGACCATCTGCTAAATGAATCCTGAGATTGTAAGAACAGAAATTTAAGGGACCAGAGCACACATACACATGCATGCATGCAAATAGATACACACAGGCACACATATAGACATCCCTCCCCCCCAAATCTCAGAGCTATGATTTTTTAAAATTCTGTGTTGAACAAATTATTATGTTTTTTCCCCCACAGCCTTTTATAATGCCACCTGGGGAAGCAGCACTGGTACCTTATGTGCTGGTGCCCACATACTGATTTGGGAGTTCATAGTGATCGTGAAGTCAGAAGGGGGTGCGGGGAGGAGAAACAGGACAACACCATGGAAAGCATCATCTTGGGACCAGAAATCAAGGTTAGGAGTCAAAATGGGAAGGTTGTGTTGTCATTTGGCTGGGGGACAGGTCCCTTAGCTTTGTTCTCCTCTCTGTGACTTTATGATTGAGAAGAGAGTGAGGTCCCACCCACTGAGCCCTTGGAATGTTCCATTTAGTTCAAAAGAGGCAGGAGCCAGAGCAGCAGAATAGACTCAGCATGCTCTCTGGTGATTGAGGAAATTGGAATCCGGTTACTTTGAGTTGCAAGGTCATTACTGGGATATACAATGGCTACGCTAAATCCATGTGTTTTAAACCAGGTGTCTGCATCTAAGAATAGTTGCATAATTCTCTGACTTTTCATCAGGCAAATCTTGGGTCTTTGTCCAAAATAAGACTTAGAAAAACTAGCTGTTGAATTACAGCTGTTTTCAGCTGTGTTCCCAGATATTTAGTAAAATGGAATTAGACAGGTGTTGGTTTCAAATCCTACCAGCTAGTTCTGAGGTCATGGATAAGATGGTTGATCTCTCTGCAGTCAGTATATTTGTAAAATGTGGATAATAATAGCCTTTTGTGCTCTTGTAGAGCAAATAGAGAAAACACATCCTATGACCCAACGAGGAGTAGGTACTCACAAAGGTTCGTTCTTCTTGTAGTCCCTTTCCTACTTCAGCTTCCCTCTGTTGGGTTTTCCTTGGATGACTCACTCCATCTATAATTGTTGTTTAGATTTAGATTGTTTTAGAACTTGCTGGGTTATTTGTCCAGTTATTTTCAATATAATGGAGATAATAATAAGACCTAAAGTACTTATCTCACAGGTTCATTGTAGAGGATATGTTACAAATGGAACAGCACAGAGCTCGACAAATAGTAGGCAGATACAGGTTAGCTAAATTTATTACCCCTCTATTGAGTGAGGAAGAAAGGAAAAGAGTCCTTAAGCCCAAATCTGCTCCATCCTTGGTGTCATCTCCACAATTTAGTAATCCTGAGTTTGAATCAAGAGGTCCTCAAAATATACAAGAGGTCCTCAAAAAATACACACACCTCAAAATATTGTCCCTGTTCTGGGTGACCTGACACTACAGAAAAACTTCAAGTCAACTAGAATATTGTCTTTGTTCTATTTTTCCTACATACTTTCATTGTTTGGCTTGTTGCAGTGCCATCCATTGAGACCATTCCCAAAGGATAGACTGTGAAATGTTCCTGAAAATTCTGTGTAAGGGGTTCTCTGTTTTCTGGGCTTGGGCAGTGGGGGGTGAGGTGGCAGGATCTGGAAATCCTCCATTTTACAAAGAGGGAAACACTTCCTAATTTTATCCTTTTCTGGTTCTAGCTTCAGATCACAATGCAAAGACAAATATACCTCCCCCAGCACACCTACGGCAATCTAAGGACAGCACCCAGTTGCAAATTACAGCTTTTTGGTGCCAATTCCTCCTACTCTGCTGTCTTTAGTTACTAATATTATTGGGACTCAGTTTGGTTTTTTTTTTTTTTGGTAATTTTAAGAAAATAATATGTAACAGCACTGATAAAGGTGAAAAAAAATCCCTACCCAGAAATGCATATTTGTATCATCAGAAACATGTAGCTATGCTCAGGCTTATCTAGAACTGGTTCATTGGACTATAGCAATTTTTCAATGCTTCTCTTTCTGGGCACTCCCTAAATATTAATCTTAATAAGTAGAGAATGGAAGGATGGTGCATTAATTGTGAAACAAATTCCTCTACCCTTTCTTCCTCCCTTTCTCTTTTCCTCCCTCCCTCCCTTCCTTCCTTCCTCCCTCTCATGATCAGAAGAAAAATGATTATTTTAAACAACAGAAAATTGAATGTAGCCACTTTTCCAGCTGGGGAGTGTTTTATTTTACATCAAAGGAGGTGAAGCATTAGTGATCTACCTTGGTAACTTCTTTGAGAGTGAAACTTGAGTGCCACCCCTCCCAGAGCATCATCTCAAAGGAGAGGAGGGTAGATGGGAGATCGTAGGATTGCTGTGCATAATAAATCTAGGGGAATTTTGAATTTCTAGGGACCACTCAGGAGTGGATAGTGTATGTGAGAGCCAAGGGAACTAGGAGAAGGGAGACAGATGAAGGGGAGCTATAGGGTGGCTACATATACTCTATATGCCCCTCAATTGGCAAGAAGCCAGTGCCTAAGGGAAGAAACACAGCTAGAGCAAAATGTATTATTTCTCAACTTTGAGATGTCTTATATTATTGTAGTCCCTGTTTCATTGCTTCAAATGTTGAGTGATGTTTAGTTATACAGACCTGCCCTAGGTCAATAGTGCTTTGCGTGGGATGAAGGAGCAGGGTAGATTCCCAAGGGGCTGGTGATGTGCAAAAAAGACAGAGCAGGTGCAGGAAGAGGGATACAAAGTGGAGATGGAAGATTCCAGAAAACAGGAAACTGGATCAAAAGATGAGATGAACAAGGGACAGATTAAGGTCTATGGGAATCCTTAGAAACACTGTAGAGGGCAGGGAGAAGAGGAAGAATGTAGGTGTTGAATATTCCATAGAAAGTAGGGTAGGGGCCCTAGTGATTCTGTTTGAAAATTAAAGGACAGATGACCCCCCAGGAAATTTGAAGCTTTGAGTCCTCCAGAGGCAGCTGATTTGTGTGTATGTGTTGCATGTGTGTGTATGTACATGGCAGGAGGGAAGAGTCCTTGGGTGAAGCAATTAATAATGTTGATACCTTTCACATACATACCACTTCATGATTGAGAGAGCTATTTGGTATGAGTCTAGGGCTGAAAAGGGAGGCTTGATGTGTGGTTCTTGTTCCTGACAATAACCTATCCTATGTTGGCACATTGGAGACAGTCTAGGTGAGCAATAGAGATAATGTCAGGCCAGAAGTAAATTTTGTAGATGAACTTACCTTTTTAAAAAGAGGGTCAGTTACATTCTGCTTTTCATCTTAACAGCTGTGTTGTAGATTCCTTTGTCTTTGCAGGGCTGCTGTGGTGACTTGGGTTTTATGTCCTATAAGAAGGCACCTGGTTAAGGTAGGGAGTTGTGCATCATGCTTTTATTTTACTTCTTTTTGTGTCTTTTGTAGCTCCTACTTCAGTGTTTTTCAACATTTTTCAATCTCTTCAACTTCTAAAAAAAGAGACCATGAAATATTACACAATGTTGGCAAGTTCTTGTGCTTTTCTTAAAGGAAATAAAGCCATTATTTCACGGGAGGCTCAGAAAATGAAGGTTTCCACTAAGAAAGCTTATATCTACTGTTTGCACAACTTATCATAGACTTACTTTACAATGACATATATTGTGACTTGATCTCAGCTGGACTGTGATTGGTGAAAAGGAGTGGTGCTTTGTATTCTAAGGCTGGGATCACAGGGATTTCATCTTGGTACTACTGTTGGTCATGGTTGCCAGGAGTAATGTGTCTAAAATAAGTGGTGGGGCTGTATTTGAGTTGGCTCAGGAATGGACTGTCACATTTAGTGAAGGCTGCTATGGGTATGGAAGAGAGGGGTAGGCCGTATATCACTTGGTCCTGCTTTAGGTCCTTTTTAGAGCATTGAACAGAATAGGCACTCAATAAAACTTGGTTTTATTTCATAAATTAAAATATAATGCATAACTGTCAACAGAGCTCTGGAATTACCACACTACCCATTTTCTCTCTGTGTAGGACAAGGAGATCCACACCCACGACCACATAGTTTATTGTTCAAACTGGGACACTCTTGCTATTGATGGGAGGCTGTATTAATAATTATGCTGGAGCTGTGGGTATATACTAGAACTGTCATGATTAAGTGAGGCATGTGGGTCACCCTATATGCCTTTCTAAGGTGGCCCTTTGGGTAAATGAATATTTCCTCCAAACCAAGGGTTAGCAAACTATGGCTCACAGACCAAATATAGCCAGCCATCTGTTCTTATAAAGTTTTATTATAACATAGCCATGCCTATTTATATGTTTTGTGTCTCTGGCTGCATTTGTTACAATAGACTCAAACAGTTGTGACCTAGACTGTGTAGCATGAAAAGCCAAAATATTTGCTATCAGGTTCTTTACAGAAGAAGTGCTGACCCTTGCTAGTTAATAGAATTCTTGCTATTGAAATAGTCTCTGGCTTCCTGGGGAATAAAACTAGCATGTTTGGACCTACTATGTGCTGAACTTCATCCTAGACACCTTGCATATATGACCTCACTTAATCTCAAATGACCTTGCAACATAAGCATAATCTCCAGTTAATCTAAAAATTTCTAGGCAATGACAGAAGAAATAAGGATTCCAGACTTGTAGTTCTCAGAATCTTCTCCTCTCAGTGCTCTGTGGAATGCTCTGACAACAACCTATGAGCCATTCATAACTTCTCTCTGTCTCTCACATCCCACATCCAATCTGGCAGCAAGTCCTATAGGCTTTATCTTCAAATTATTTCCAAAATTTGACCACTTCTTACCGTCACCACCACTGTCCTCCACCCCGCCCCATCTGAGTTATCATCCAGCACGTAGTATCATCATATCCCACTGGGATTAAGTCAGGCTTCCCTGAGTCTACTCTTGACTCTATAGCCTGTTTTCATTGGAGTGTAGTGATCCTTTTAAAATCCAAGTCAGATCATGTTACTCCTGTGCTCTCCTGCAGTTTCTTCCTATCTTAATCTGAGTAAAAGCCAAAATCTTGACAATGGCCTACAAGGCTCTTCACTATCCACTATGGTAGCTATATGTGTCTATTTAAATTTAAGTGTATTAAAATTAAATACAAAGAAGAATTCATACTAGTTCCATTTAAAGAGCTCAGTAGCCCCAATGTGACCATACTGGACAGCATAGATATAGAACATTTTTATCATCATGGAAATTTCTATTAAAGGCGCTGGTATCTGCTCTCTCCTTATGTCTCCAGCCTTGTTTCTTACTACTTTTCTCCCTTCCTCCATTTCAGCCACATCAGTCTTCCAATTGTTCTTAAACCTCTGTACCTCAGGACTTTTGAACATGTTTTATCCTCTGCCTGGAACATTCTATCCCTAGATAACAACATGGCTTGATTTTTTAGAAACTTTAGGTCCTTGCTCAAATGACACCATCTCTGAAAACCTGTGTAATCTGGGGCCCCCTGATATTTTCCCCATGCCTCTCCCCTGCTTTGTTTCCCTATGTCATTTACTGTCACCTGACAAGCACAAATGTGTATATACACTTCCTTGTTTTAATTGTATGACCTCCGTGAGTCTAGTTTTTAGTTTCTGCTTCTGTTTTTTCTACTACATGATTTTTCCCAGCACTGCAGTAATAACTTACCTAGGCATCACCCCATTTGATGAATGAATGAGTGAATGAATGAACAGGAATATCGACATGCATTTGTTTGATCCCTTAGAAGCCTACCTAATTTCATCTGTACTGTACCACATTATGTATATATATTTTTAACCCACTAATCAATTGCTTTGTTTTGTAATTGACAGTGGTTTTATCTCTGAGTTCTATCTCCCCTCCCAGAGGCTAACTCTCCAGGAGTCTAGAGACTGTCTTTAATTCTTCTGCCTCCTCGGGGCACCTGGGAGGCTCAGTGGGTTAATTCTTCTGCCTCCTCTGCCAATACAGAGTGACCTCAGCTCAATACATATTGACTCACTATGTCCACTAAACCAAGAACCCTATTTCTCTTCTAATCCAAAGTAGTAGAAGAATTAAAGAACTGCCAATATTCCTTCCTCATTGGTACTTCTTTTTTTTTTTTTAAGATTTTATTTATTCATCTGAGAGAGAATGAGAGAGAACACAAGATGGGGGTGGGTCAGAAGGAGAAGCAGACTCCCTGCTGAGCAGGGAGCCCAATGTGGGACTCCATCCTGGGACTCCAGGATCATGACCTGAGAAGAAGGCAGTCGCTTGGGGCACCTGGGTGGCTCAGTGGGTTAAAGCCTCTGCCTTTGGCTCAGGTCGTGATCTCAGGGTCCTTGAATGAATCGAGCCCTGCATCGGGCTCTCTGCTCAGCAGGGAGCCTGCTTCCCTTCCCCTCTCTCTGCCTGCCTCTCTGCCTACTTGTGATCTCTGTCTGTCAAATAAATAAATGAAATCTTAAAAAAAAAAAAGAAGGCAGTCGCTTAACCAACTGAGCCACCCAGGCGCCCTCTCATTGGTACTTCTAAAAGTTGTTTTCCCTATTGTCTTGAGAAAGTGGTATGAACTAGTGAAATTATGCAAACGATGGAGTGTTTTTATTATTTTAATTAATTCAATTTCTATATGGATAGAAAAGAAAAAAATCCATTGAAAGACAATTTACATGACAACATGTAATCACAGTATGCTGGTAAAAGGACATTTGTCCAAGGCTTTGTCCTCATGTCCTTATCACTGAAAAAGCTTGAAATTTTGTCAAACAGTGCCATATCTCAGCTACTGGAACTGTGTAATGTGGTGAGGAGCTTTTAATGCTGGTGTCATGGCATACATGTTCTACAGAATGAAGTCTGTTCAAGGCTACAGTAGCTCAGAAGGGCTAAAAAATAAGTCCGTGTAAGTAAATTCAGAGTACTGAAAAGGCATTGGCCTTGATTCAAATCCTGAGTTGGACATTTTGGGGCTGTGTGAATCTCTGCATTTCTCTAACCCTTGGGAGAGACCTAGAATAGCACAGTGTGGCAAATGAACTCGGATTTTCTTAGGAGGGTTCTGTGAGCCACGGTAAGTTGTCTGATTCTTCTGACTTGTGGAGATCAGAGATGAAGTATCCAACACAGAGTGGATGCTCAATAAAAATGGTGGCTTTATTTGCGGATTGTCCCAATTCTGCTACTCACCAAATGGAGACTTTAGGCAGGTCACATCAAATACGGATTTTGTTTTCTCATCTATTAAGTAAAGGATTGGACTAGATTAATGCATCTTTTAGGTCCCTCTTAGGTCTAACATTTGATGATTCAACTGTATTGATACTCTGTAAAGCTGTGTCTTCCACTTAACTCACATGAATTTCATTCATCTTCCTCTGAACGCTGTTTTTATCCATGAAAATAAGACTCTGTAAAGGAGCACTCTCCCTTTGTCCCTCCACCCCCAATCTGTTTCTCCATCCCTCAGGCATGGCCCTGAGTCATATTGAGCTCATTTCCAGCCTGACAGTGAATGCTTCATTCTTTTTTCTCACTCCCCATGTCATAATATCCTTTAGGTAAGCTCACATCCTTCAGAACCTACAACTGCCTATCATCCTTGCCAACTTTCTACTCTACCTGAGCTGGAAGATCAAACAGAAATATGGACTTTAACCTTCAAATTTGGGTTCTTCAAGACTTGCCTCAGGATTAACAGCTCTGAGAAGTCTTGGTTAGCTTATCTCTTAGGTCAGGTTCAATGGCGTATCTCTGTGCTTTCAATAGTGATATGTGCATGTTTTGATCATGGTACTTATCACAATATATTAAAATTATCTATTTCCCCATCTGTGACCCTTAAATTTTCAGCTTTTTGAGTGAGGATCAAAATCTTAATCAAATATTAACCTACTAGCAATACATATGATAGATGTATCATAAGCATAAATACAAGGGATGCTTAATTAATGTTGAATCAATAAATTCCTATTACCCGAGGTCAAGTTGCAAAGCCTTTCACCTCACTTCTTTCTCCCCCAAATTCCTTCCTTAACATAAAAGAGACTATTCTCAAAAACTGTTCTCCAGGGGCACCTGGGTGGCTCAGTGTGTTAAGCCTCTGCCTTCGGCTCAGGTCATGATCTCAGGGTCCTGGGATCAAGCCCCGCATTGGGCTCTCTGCTCAGCAGGGAGTCTGCTTCTCCCTCTCTCTCTGCCTGCCTCTCAGCCTGCTTGTGATCTCTCTCTGTCAAATAAATAAATAAAATCTTTAAAAAAAAAACTGTTCTCCAGTCTGCTACTGTGTTATAATCTTTAATTTCCAGAGGAATTTTCAATACTGCAGTACCTCTTCATTCATTGTCATGCTTCAACTTCCCCCACTGTCCTGTGAGAGCACAGCTTGAATGTTCTTGTTTGCTTTTAACAGCTGTGGAAGACGAAGCCCAAAGAGTTTTGGTTATACTCAGCTGTACCTGGATATCTAAGGTTATAGAACTATTTAGTGATGGAAAACAGTATCAGCATCCAGGACTTCCAATTCCAAACCAAGGGTGTATCTTGCTACTGTGACTTAAAACACTTTGGTATAGCATATGAAAACATTCTTTATACCTCCTTTGGTTCAGCAAGTTTGGCAAACTTGGTAGAAAATGAACTTGGGAGGAAAAAAGGCTAGGGAAATGGTAACATTCTCAAGATGTCAAAAAAGAGAGTTGGTGGTGTTTGGGGGGGGGGGCTACAACATATATTTACCCAGGCCTTCATCTGTAGTCTGTCTGGGGATAGAAGACCAGACTTGACCAGAGTAATGATAAACAGGTCAGTTAGGAAAAGGCATAGTGAAACTTCTAGAATCAAACCAAAATAGGGTGAGCAAGGCTGAGATGTTAGAGATATGTGTGAAGAACAAAGTCAACTCTTCTTGCGCAGAGTAGAATGGGGAACAGATCAAGATAAGTTTGGAAGATTGGCTGCCTTATAAAGTTCAGAAAGTCCAGTGCCAGGAGAAAAGTGGATATCAGAAACACTGTGTCAGCCTTCCACAAAATGTCCTACAGAAACTTCCTGCTCCCTCAGAGATCGCTGTCTGGTCCTCCTCCTTGCTGGGAACCAATACCAGGTGAGAGAAGTTTGAGATCTTTCAGGTGAGGATTGCTAGCAGGTGGCTAGGTGATGAATGCGGCCAAGGAGAAGAGCTGCAGCTCCTGGCAGAGAATGGCCTCCAATACCCTGGTTTTTAAGGATAAAGAGGCATATAGAATCAAAAACCAGATTTGGAATGATCCACAAAAAATAAGAGTTAAAGAGTAATGGATGTTGATGATAGGGTCACACTCAACTCCCATTCACACATCAGGGGTCAAACTGGAAACCAAGATCAGGTCACAAGTCCTACTTTTTTTTTTTTTTAAGGTTCTGATGGAACATTGGCTTTGCTGGTCCTTATTTAATAGCCACAGTGGCTTATCTATTCATTTAGTCATTTCTCTCCCATCTGCTCTCCCTGACCCCACCACCACACAAAGGAGCTCCAATACAGTTCTCAGGTTCTATTGCAAGCTTCCACCCACTGAGGTTGGGCCATGGTGATTAACTGCTATTGGTGATTTTCTGTACTCTTACTTCAGTAGTGATTATGTCATCTGTATTTCCTTCAATGATGAGAAGTTGTTCTGAAGTTGCCATATAATTTGGCAGCTCATAGTTGCTTTATTATTTTTTTTTATTTCCAGCTCTTGAACCAAGTATAAAGTACACTTAACTCTTGAACAATGCAGAGGTTAGGGGTGCTAACCCCCTCCACCCACACAGTTGAAAATTTGTGTACAACTTTTGGCTCCCCAAAAACTTCACTGCTAATAGTGTACTGTTGAATAGAAGCCTTACCAGTAAAATAAACAAGCGATTAACACACATATTGTATGTAATATGTATTATATACTTTATTCTTATAATAAAGTAAGCCAGAGAAAAAATGTCATTGAGAAAATGATAAGGAAGAGAAAATACATTTACGATACTGTACTGTATTTATCCCCAAAAATCTGCATATCACTGACCCTTGCAGTTCAAATCTGTGTTGTTCAAGGGTCAGTTGTACTCAACCCTATGGGAGAAGGCTTTTCTTTATTTAACAGCTAAATGTACCCAGCATTATATGGTAGGAGTGTTGCAAAACATACCCAAAGAAGGGTAATTAAAGTGAATCAGGAGAAACTGGGGGTGTCAGTACAAGGAGTGAGAAGCATCTTTTGTAAGACTGAAGCAGTATCAGCACGGGGTGCGGGTGTAAAATCTGAAAGGATATGGAGAGTCTTCTTTTTTAAATACATTATCCATTTTCTTTTACTTTTTATTTTTTTATCAAAGTATAATTGATATACAATATCCTATTAGTTTCCATTGTATGTCATAGTGATTTGATACTTTTACACATTATGAAATGATCCCCATGATAAATCTAGTTACCATGTGTCACTGTACAAAGCTATTATAATACCGATTATACTCCCTGTGTCATATATTGGAAAATCTTAATATGAACATGTTCACCAAACCCCCAAGAAACTGGAAGAGCCAGTTCTAGGATCACTAGGAAAGGCATGGTTTCATGCAGTGGACAGGAAGCATGAGATTTGTAATAAGAAGTAGTAGAGCTAAAGTGAGCGATTTGAATTGCTAAGCTCATTGGAAACTACCATGATCTTCCAAACAAATGTGTTGGGGTCACTCTGAGAAACTGAACTCTAGATTGAATAAGTTGTATTTCTGATCTTGTAGTTTATTGGTATTAATGACTTTGCTGTTTTGTGAAAACGTCTCAGGAACTCATTCTAAGAAATTTAAAGGATCTAAAAAAGTACCAATAAGATCTCCAAATCTCACACTCTGGGAATAAACCATCATTAAGGGATTATTATTCTAAACATTTCTCTCCCTTCCCTTTACCATACATAATAGAAAACTAGGAGGGCTAGATGGAAATGATGATTAAATTAAGAGATCATACTATATATGTCATTTTAAATAAAAAATCATTAAATGATCTTAAATTTTAACCAAAACAATGATTTTCCAGGAGAATATATTTCCTAAAATCTCCTTGTCCTTGGACCAGCAGTATCAACAATCACCTGAGAACTTGTTAGAAATGCAAGCTTGGGGCATCTGGGTGGCTCAGTGGGTTAAACCTCTGCCTTCGGCTCAGGTCATCCTCTCAGTTTCCTGGGATCGAGCCCCACATTGGGCTCTCTACTCAGCTGGGAGCCTGTTCCCCCTCTCTCTCTGCCTGCCGCTCTGCCTACTTATGAGCTCTCTTTCTGTGTCAAATAAATAAATAAAATATTTTTTTAAAAAGGAAAGAAAAGAAATGCAAGTTCACCAGGCATCTGGGTGGCTCAGTCAGTTAAGCGTTCAACTCTTATTTCGGTTGGGGTCATGGTCTCAGAGTCCTGGGATTGAGCTCCATGATGGGCTCTGTGTTCAGCACAGAGCGTGCTTGTCCCTCTCTCTCTTTCCTTCCTGAGCTCTCTCTCTCTCAAATAAATAAATTTAAAAATCTTAAAAAGAAAAGAAATGCAAGTTCTCAGGCATCAGCCCACACCTACTGAACCAGAAATTCTGTGTTGGTGCCCAGAAATCTGTGTTGTTAACAAGTCCTCCAGGATATTGTGTGGACACTAAAATTTGAGACCTGTTTTCTCTCTATAAGAAAATACGTGGTAGAAACATTGACAGGTAGGAGTCAATCTGGTTTTTAACTGTGTTCCATGTTTATATGGTATCGATTATTTTTCTACTATGAGAAAGGAAAAAGCACATTTACATTTTTTTCCTATTTTTCTTTCCCCCACTTTCTGATTTCCTTTAGCTGTATTTTATTTTTAGGACATTTACTTCTATTTTGTATCATAATTCCCATTAACCCTGATTTTATTTAAAAAGGAGTTAGTCCTTTTAACTACAGCTCTTTTATTCTTGAATTCTGTATTTTGATGTAATGGTTTATTGGCTTGATTTAATCACTGGGGAGGGGTGTGTGTGTGTGTGTGTGTGTGTGTGTGTGTGTGTGTGTTTAAGGCATTTCAAGTATTATTCCTTAGCTCTTCCATGGTGAAAGCAATGTTTTTTGTTCCTCTGTACTTGAAAGACATCTTAATTTTGTAAGATAGTCTTGGGTCAGAGTTTCTTGAACTCACAACTTTGTAGGTATTCATCACTAACTCTGTCATTAAACTCTGCTGGGGAGATTCTGAAGCCAGACTATTTTTTGTCCTTATGACTTGCTCTTTTGTCTACTAAATACCTGAAGAAATTTCTATCAGCCTGAGAGTCCAGTAACTTTACTATGATTTCAATAATTCTTTTAGAATTATTAACTTTTACTGGAACATTCTGTATCCTTTTAGTTTGTAGTTTTTCTTTACTTCAAGGAACAGCTTTTGCATAACTTTTATTTTTTTATTGAACTATACATAAAGTTTTTATTGAAGTATAACATACAGTGTTATATTAGTTTTAGGGGTATAATACAGTGATTCAACAACTCTATACCTTACTCAACAGTCAGGATGATAAGTGTACTCTTAATCTCTTTCACTTATTTTACCCATCCCCCCACTTTCCTCCCCTCTGGTAACCATCAGTTTGTTCTCTATTGAAAAGTCTGTTTTTTTTTTAAATCTCTCTTATTCCTTTGTTTTATTTCTTAAATTCTGCATCATACGGTATTTATCTTTCTCTGACTGACTTATTTCACTTAGCATTATACCCTTTAGGTCCCTGTTGTTGAAAGTGGCAAGATTTTATTCTTTTTTATGGCTGAGTAATATACCATTGTGTATACATACTATATCTTTATCCATTCATCATTGGACACCTGGGTTTGCTTCTATATCTCGGCTGTTGTAAATAATGCTGTAATAAGAATAGGGGTGCATATATTTTTTCAAATTACTGTTTTTGTGTTCTTTGGGTAAATATCCAGTAGTAGAATTACTGGATCATATGGTATTTCTATTTTTCTATTTTGAGGAAACTTCATACTGTTTCCCACAGTGGCTGCAACAGTTGTATTCCCACCAACAGCCCATGAAGGTCCCCGTTTTCCCCACATCCTTGCCTACACGTTATTTCTTGTCTTTTTAATTTTAGCCATTCTGACAGGTGTGAGGTGATATCTCACTGTGGTTTTATTTGCATTTTCCTATTGATGAGTGATGTTGAGCATTCTGCTGGAAATGTGTAGGTCTTTGGAGAAATGTCTGTTCATGTCATCTGCCCATTTTTTAATCAGATTGCTCATTTTTTGGGTGTTGAGTTATATAAGTTCTTGATATATTTTGGATATTAACCCCTTATTGGACATATCATTTGCAAATCTCTTCTCCCATTCAGTAAGTTGCCTTTTTATTTTGTTGATGGCTTCCTTTGTTGTGCAAAAGCTCTCTATTTTGGTGTCCCAATAGTTTAATTCTGCTTTTGTTTCCTTTGCCTGAGAAATGTTTGGAAAAAATATTTCTACTGCTGATATCAAATTACTGCCTATGTTTTCTTCTAGGAGTTTTATGGTTACAGGTCTAACATTTAGGTCCTTTTTTATTTTTTTTTAAAGATTTATTTACTTATTTAGAGAGAGAGCACACATGAGTGGGGGGAGGGGCAGCTGAAGAGGGAGATAGAGAATCCTCAAGCAGACTCTTTACTGAGCATGGAGCCTGAAAAGGGACTTGATTCTAGGATTCCAAGGTTATGATCTGAGCTGAAACCAAGAGTCAGATGCTCAACTGACTGAGCCACCAGGTGTCCCATCAGGTCTCACATTTAGGTCCTTAATCCATGTTGAATTGATTTTTTGTGCAGGTGCAAATAAATGGTCCAGTTTCATCTGCATGTGGCTGCCCAACAGTTTTTCTATAACTTTTAATACACTTTCTGTTTCATTTATTGAATATTTGATTTCTGGAACAATAATATGTCTTATGTTGGACCATTTTTTTTTCTTTCTACTATCTGCATCTATTATATATTTTCTTACTATTTTAGGCTCTTTGTTTTTTCCTTTCTACCTGTACTGTGATTAAGTCTTCCTTATATATTGCTAATTGTTTTGTTTTCAGCTGTGTCTGTTATATTCCTTGTTCCATGATAGGTCTGTCTTGGTCTTTAGCTTATTTCCTTATCCTTGGAATCTCAGTTTTCATGTCATTCTGTTGTTTTATTGTCTTTGGTGTGTGGTCTTATTTCATTTGCTACAAAATCTCTTAGAAAGATTATAGTATGAAATGCTGTCAGAGGATTTTCTTTCATGTTAGGTTTTCAAACAGGTTTTGGCATATTCTATCTGCCCTCCTCCCTCATTTAGCTGTGGTATGTTCTTTTGATGCCACACCATTTCTTTTCATCTTATCATTACTTGATATGGGCAACTCTACCCAGAGTTTTATTTGTTCTAATAATATGGACAGATTCTCCTCCACTCCTATGAGTAACTTCTTTGTTCCCCTTCGATCTACTTTGTCATGTGAATATTTTTGTATTTTTTGGGTAAGTACCAATAGTACCATTGCTGAATCATAAGGTTGATCTATTTTTAACTTTTGGAGGAAGCTCCATAATCATTTCCACAGTGGCTGCACCAGTTTGAATTCCTGCCAAAAGCACATGAGGGTTCTTTTTTCTCTACATCTTCATCACACTTGTTTCTTCTGTTCTTCTGTTCTTCAATTTCTTCCATCAGTATTGTATAGCTGTCAGAATACAGATTTTTATCTCTTTGGTTAGGTTTGTTCCTAGGTATCTTATTATTTTTGGTGTAATTGTAAATGGGACTGTTATCTTAATTGCTTTTGTTGCTTCGTTATGTGTATAGAAATGCAACAGATTTTTGTACATTGATTTTTTAATCCTACAACTTTATTGAATTCATTTACCAGCTTAGCAGTTTTTTGGTGGAGCTTTAGGGTTTTCTATATATAATATTCATGTCATCTGCAAATAACAAAAGTTTTATTTCTTCCTTACCATTTGGATGTCTTTTATTTCTTTTTGTTGTCTAATGATTGTGGCTAGGGCTTCCAGCACTATGTTAACAAAAGTGGTGAGAGTGGACATCCTTGTCTTGTTCTTTTCCTTAAGGGAAAAATCTGTCAGTTTTTTCTCATTGAGGATGAGTTCAGCTGTGGGTCTTTCGTATTTGGCCTTTATTATGTTGAGGTATATTCCCTCTAAACCTACTTTTTTGAGGGTTTTTATTATGAATGGATGTTGTACTTTGTCAAATGCTTTTTCTACATCTATTGAAATGATCATATATTTCTTAACTTTCCTCTTATTGAGGTGATGAATCATGTTGATTGATATGCAAATATTGAACCACTCTTGCAGCCTAATCAAGCCCACTTGATTGTGGTGAATGATTTTTTTTGAAGATTTTATTTATTTATTTGACAGAGAGAGAGATCACAGGTAGGCAGAGAAGCTGGCAGAGAGAGGGGGGAAGCAGGCTCCCTGCTGAGCAGAGAGCCTGATGTGGGGCTCCATCCTAGGACCCTGAGATCATGACCTGAGTCAAAGGCAGAGCCCCCCAGGTGCCTGGTGAATGATTTTTAAAATGTTTTATTGAATTTAGTTTGCTAGGATTTTGTTGAGGATATTTGCATCTATGTTCATCAGAGATATGGGCCTATAGTTCTTCTTCTTCTTCTTTTTTTTTTTTTTTTTTTTTTGGTGTTTTCATCTGGTTTTGGTATCAGGGTAATGCTGGCCTCATTGAATGCACTTGGAAGTTTTCTTTCCTTTTCTATTTTTTTGGAATAGTTTGAGAAGAGTAGGTATTAACTCTTCTCTAAATGTTTGGTAGAATTTTCTGGTGAAGCTCTCTGGTCCTGGATGTTTGTTTGCTGGGAGTTTTTGTTACTGATTCAATTTCTTTGCCAGTAATTGGTCTGTTCGTGTTTTCTCTTTCTTCCTCCTTTAGTTTTGGTAGTGAATATGTTTCTAGGAATTTATCCATTTCTTCTAGGTTGGCATATAGTTTTTCATAATATTCCTATAGTTGTTTGTATTTCAGTGGTGTCAGTTGTTATTTCTCCTCTCTCATTTGTGATTTTATTTATTTGGTATTTGGGGGTCCTTTCTCTCTCTCTCTTTTTTTTTTCTTGATAAGTCTGGCTAGAGGTTTATCAATTTTACTCATTTTTTCTTTTTAAAGAACCAGCTCCTGGTTCCATTGATCTGTTCTATTGTTTTCTTCAGTTTCCATTCATTTCATTTCATTTCATTCCATTCACTCACCACAATTTATTTCTGCTCTTTATTATTTATTTTCTTCTGCTGGTTTTAGGTTTGTTCTTTTTGTAGCTCCTTTAGGTGTCATGTTAGGTTGTTTGAGATCTTTCTTATTTCTCAAGTAATCCTATAAATTTCCCTCTTAGAACTGCTTTTGCTTCACCCCAAAGTTCTTGGACTGTTGTGTTTTCATTTTCATTTGTTTCCATGTAATTTATTTATTATTATTATTAAAGATTTTATTTATTTATTTGACAGATAGAGATCACAAGTAGGCAGAGAGGCAGGCAGAGAGAGAGGAGGAAGCAGGCTCCCTGCCAAGCAGAGAGCCTGATGCCAGGCACTCGATCCCAGGACCCTGGGGTCATGACCTGAGCCAGAGGCAGAGGCTTTAACCCACTGAGCCACCCAGGTGCCCCGTGTTTCCATGTAATTTAAATTTATTCTTTTATTTCCTGATTGAGCTAGTCATTGTTTAATAGCATTCTATTTAACCTCCATGTATTTGTGGTCTTTCCAGTTTGGGTTTTTTTTTTTTTTTTTTTTTTTTGTGGTTGACTTCTAGTTTCATAGCATTATGGTCAGAGAAGATGCATGATATGACTGATCTTCTTGAATTTCTTGAGGCTTGTTTTGTGCACTAATATGTGATCTATTCTGGAGAATGTTCTGTGGGCACTTTTCTGAAAAGAGCATGTATTTTGTGTCTTAGAATGAAATGTTCTGAATATATCTGTTAAAACCAACTGTTCCAGTGTGTCATTTAAAGCCACAGTTCCCTTGTTGATTTTCTGTTTAGATGGTCTGTACATTGAAGATGTTAAAGTCCCCTACTATTACTGTGTTTCTATTGGTTAGTTCCTTTATGTTTATTATTAACTATTTTATATATTTGTGTGCTCTTGTATTGGGTGCATCAATATTTACAATTGTTTTACCTTCTTGTTGGATTATCCCCTTTATTATTATATAGTGTCCTTCTTAGTCTCATGTTACCGTCTTTGCTTTAAAGTATGTTTTGTCTGATTATTGTTATTCCAGCTTTTTTTGACATCCATTTGCATGATAGATGTTTCTCCATCCCCTCACTTTCAATCTGCAAGTGTCATTAGGTCTAAAATGAGTCTCTTATAGGCAGCATGTAGCTGGGTCTTTTTTTTTTTTAATCCATCTGTCACCCTATGTCTTTTGATTGGAGTATTTTGAGTTCTACTTATTTAACAAAATAGCTTGGACCACTGGGAGAGAGCTTCACTTGGGTTATGTGTGATCTTTGGAGGACCTGGGATTTCTTTTTCTTTTGAAGCTTTGTCAGATGTCCCCTATCAGGACTCATTGCACCTGGTTAGGGCTGTTTTCTATTCTTGTGGAAGGGAGAGAGGATGAAGATAGCATCTTTCTTTGGATCTGTCCTCTAAGTCACTGTGGACTGTACTTACATCAGAGAGGTCATCCTGGTTATTTTTTATTCTGTTCCCATTCACCTGTCATTTCCCAATGTCTGTTTCTATTCCTGCCAATAGAAAACAAAAACAAAAGCAAAAACCAGCATCTAGAGATTTGACTCCTTATTCAAAGCTCCAAGTGGAGACCAGAGTCTTCATCTGGGGTTCCCCATACACCCCACCCCCATACACACACACTCTAGAAGCACAGTTTTTTGTCTTATTCTTTTAAGTTCCTATTGTTGGAGACAAATCTAGGTAGTCCTAACATTTTGCTTTCCTTCTTCTTTCTCTCAGCAGAATAATGCTCAGATTGAGTGCTAGGAATTACTCTTATCACTTGGAGTTCCTGTAATGATAGGCACAGGGGTTGGAAGAGCTTTTATTACCTTTCCCAAACTCCTCACTGTTCGTGGGCTGTTTGTGATTATTCTCAAGTTTCTTGGTTAATTTTCTTTGCCCAGCACTGATCCTGCTAAATAAGCTGCCCCAGAATCTTTTTTTACTTCCCTGACTCAGCTGCCATTTTTATAGTTCATATCTTAATGTTGGTTGTGGTAATTCTTTTCACTTTTTAAATAATGTAGTTGTTGTTATTGTTATGTATTCAGGGGAAGGAGAGTCTATGACTTGTTGTCTTTACCTGCCAGAGCATTTATCTTCTTATGAATTACTAAGTTGTTGTTATTGTTTTTACTAAATTTAGAGAATTTAGAGGTGTTCCTGGCTAGATATTTGCAGCACTGGTGATAGTTTACTGATATGTTGATAAATTTGAGTTTGGAAAAAGTAAGGGGAGTTAACACTAGTGTTCTTGATACAGTCCTCTGTGGGGTTGCCCAGAGACTTGGAAATGCTCTTACTGAATGTTCCACCAGGAAAAGCTTTCTCTGCTTTTGGAAAATATCCACATGAAAATAGATATGGCTTGAAATCAAATGGTGAAGTGGAAAATGAATGAGTTTTGGAGTCAAAGAGGCCTCAGTTAAATTCAGTCTCTAGGGGCGCCTGGGTAGCTCAGTGGGTTAAAGCCTCTGCCTTCGGCTCAGGTCATGATCTCAGGGTCCTGGGATCGACCTCACGTTGGGCTCTCTGCTCGGCAGGGAGCCTGCTTCCTCCTCTCTCTCTCTGCCTACTTGTGATCTGTCTGTCAAATAAATAAATAAAATCTTTAAAAAAAATTCAGTCTCTACCACCCATACTTGTGTGATGTTGGTCACATTCTTTAACCACCTAAAGCTTTAGATTACTTACCTTAAATGAGCACAATATCCCTTGTTGTGTAGCTTTATGGGAGAAGTCAATGATAGGGCATATTCAAAGGATTGGGTCTATCACCTGACACTACTTAGGTGTTGGGAAGTGGTAGTTCCTGCTTCTCCTCATTTCTCTCTTCCTTTCTCCTATGCTCCTTTTTGATCTGTAGACATGGCCATCTGATCTAAGCTAGCTGGGTAGAGACCTTTTTGCTTAGTGAGGAAATGAGTGTGGGAAACTGGCATACACTTACTTTTCTCACCTTATATCATCTTCTCCTCTGAGGTGAGATCAAGTGGTAGGGGTGGTAAAGAATTTGCTTTCTGATCTATCTCTAGAAAATGGGTTATGCTTTCCTTTAAAATTCAATTTGTGTAAAACCCAGGTAGTCTTTAAAAATGATTTATTTACTAACTAATTTTTCCCCAGGGAAGGCTCTTGACAAGGCCCCAGCAAGAATTAATACATATTGATAAAATATAGGTACAAAAGACTGAGGTATTTGATTTTTAGATGATTTACGGTAGTCATAACCTCGCTCTCCTTGCCAGGGCCTATGTCTGTTCAGTTCTCTGCTGAGATTCCCTTTTCCTCGCTGACAACTGGGGGCAAGCAGAGGAGGTTATGACTTGATTAGAACACAAAACTTGTCTGCCTCTGGAGAAGTGGAGCTGGTGGAATCTGGCTGTGATTGCCTCTGCTTAGTAAGAGAGATAGACTGAAAGATTCAAAAAGGGAATGAGGAGCTTTAAAAAAAATCCTCTTAGTGTTATATAATGCATAATTTGAATTTCCCCCAAAGTTAACCCTGAGACAAGAATTTTGGTGCAAGAAGGCTTATTTGGGAAGCTAAGCCAGGAAGCAGAATTGAGTGGACAGGGTAGTAGGCATGGAAGGTCGGAAAGCCAATAAAAATCATTCATGACTGGTTACCACTGCCGGCAGGTGGGGCTCTGTTTCAGTGAAGCTTCCTGAGAGACTTTACAGAGTAAGCCTTAGAATCATCCCATGAAAGGATGAGCAAGTTAGGATGTTTGCCTATCAGTTTCCTTCCCTCTTTGGCTGAAGGTCACTGTTGGGGGCATTGACTTGTTTGTTTTCTGGCCTGTGCCTTACCAGTGCCCAGAGAATGCCGCCGGACTCAAATGCTGGCAGCCCTCCATTTTGTATGACAGTTGTCTACAGCTGACCTCAGATTTGGGTGGAGGAGGCTTGGCAAGGGATGGGGAAGCAGGATAACAAGAACATCTGCTACATGAAGTAAAACCCATGGTATATTGATGCCACACATTTGAACTACTCAGGTATTTTGGATCCATGCTAAATGAACCCAGGTCACATGAGTTTTTATCTTATCTCCAGAATTATCTAGGTCTTCCATCCTCACTGTCACCATTTGGGTTTAAAGCACCATCATCTTTCCACCAGGTCAATGCTACCATCTTAGTCTCTCTGCTTCCTGTCTTGCCCACCTTTAATCAATGCTCCATCCAGCTGCTAGAAGGAGCTTTCTAGATGGAAATAAAATCATGCCAGTTGCCCTTTTAAAGTTTGTTCAGCTATTCCTTAATTTCTACTGTTTAATGGTATTATAATACGATCCACAATCTGCCTCCTTTCAGGCCCTTGCCCCCTCATAATTCTTGTGGAACTGTATGTCACAGAATCAGCCAGTCTTGCTTTCCATCTCCAACCCCATATCCACCCACCCCCTACCTTTCTTTTCTACCTCTCTCCTCACTTTTGCTTCTGGACTTCCTTTCTCTGCCTTTTCCCCTTCCCTCACCCCCATCTTCCTGGGCAACTAACTCATACAGACTCTTTATTCTGAGCCTAGGAAGCCTTTCCATTTCCCTAGAGCTGGTTAACTTTCCCACTTTTGTGCTGCCACAGCACCTGCACATTTTCTGTCATAACCTCACCATGCTTTACTAGGCTTCTCTGTTGCATGACAATTAACCCATGGAAATATCAATCTATTTTTTCCTTGTATCTCCAGTGACTAGCAGAATACCTGGCACATAGCAGGCGTTCAGTAAATACTCTTTGAATGAATGAATAAATAATTGGTCAACACTTGCTTTGTATTCCTGAAGGAAGCGTTCAGGAAGAAGAAATGAATTACGAATAAATTGACTTGCTACTTGTGTCAACTCTAATAAGAAGCTGTGAAATATAGTATCTGTGTCATACTCATCCTTGCTTTGCTATGGATGGGAAAATATCAAATAAAGAGGGCTCTTGAAGTCCAGTTGATTTGCAATCTTAAAAAAAAAGGATATTAGGATGTGTAGAATTATTTTCTATAACTTGATGGTCTGAACCACCCCCTTTAAATGACCTGACATCATTCTTTATCCTATTTGTACTGCTTTTACTTGTAAAACTGGTTAATATTGGTAGACAAGGGGTTAAATAGTAAAATCTCTGACATGCTAGAGTCAGAAAGAATGTTTTGTGGTCCATAAAGAAAGAATCCTCTTTCTGCTCAAGGCAGAGATATATTTTTAGTTTGGGCTTAATCTGAAAGCTACTCTTGCCATCCCTAAACAGCAGAATGTCAGATGCTTTTCCACCGAAGCAGAGGAGGTGAAATACAGAGGCTTTCAATGGGAGAAATACAGAGATGGAAAATAGGGCCAAAGAAGGAGAAGCCATGCCCAAGACAAGGAGCAACCAGCAGTGAGATTTAAAACTACTCTTAGAAATAGTTGATGAAGGTTCTGCATTTAAAATTATAACTTTGATTATTCATCAAGAAGCTGGAAAGTTTCTACCAGTTGTGTTATAGCAGCCCTGCTAGGAGGACTGTTTCATCACAGAATGATATTGAGAAGAGGCTCATCAGGACCTGTATAATCTGTGAAGATTGCATATCCAAAACAGACCTCATACAGAGCATATAGCCTATAAATTATTATGAATTCCTCCATGGAAAATTGTGTGGTGACAAATGCAAGGTCATTATTAGCTACAGCCAGCACCCATGACTCTTTTCTTAATGGTACCCCAATTTTCATTGAACTGACCACTATTTCCCCACACAAACCACTTATTTGGAGAATGGGAAGCTTAAGTCATCAGTACGTTACATTCTCCTGGCCCCAGCATTGGCTCTTTGCTGGTCATATGGTCTAAATGATCAGGATCAAAACAGAGCAAACCTTCTAACATTTGCATGGGATTTCTGGACAAAAGCATTTTCTCTCATCCTCTGTACCTGTGAATGTGTGATCTGAGAAGTTAAAACTATCTCATGATTTGAGATCAAGAGGAATAAGACAGAGCCAGAGTTAGGGATAAAACCACCTGATTATTATATTGCCTCTCAAGTCTTCCAAATACACAAGCCCATCAATTTCTGATTATTTAAGCTAGTTCATGTTCATTTTTCATTTACTTACTACCAAAAATATTCCAACATGGCTGTCTTATATATTGGGTATTAAAAATTGTGAAAATTCTTTTGAGAGTAAAGCATATGTGAGGAAGAAAACCAACATATGATTCATTCATTCAATAAATATTTATTGAGAGTCTATTATGTACCAAGCTCTGTTCTAGCCTCTGGTATACAATGGCCAATGAGATAGATGGGAATACAGATAATTAAACTAGCAAATACAACATGGAGTGCTAACAGTAAGTATGGGCTACTTGGGGGCACATAATGAGACTATATTATCTTGTTTAGGAGATACAGGGCAGGCTTCTCAGCAGGAGGGAAGTTTCTTGTAAGAATATAAAAATTAGCATGTGTACGTATGCTCCCACGCCCATGCGCACTGAGGGAATTCCCAGCACAGGAAACAAATAGCATGTAGAAAAACTCAGAAATAGGAGTCGAAGGACCTGAAAGAAATTCAGTCTTGTTAAAGCACAGATATGGAGATCTAGAGAGGGCTGTAGTGTGAGACCAAGCAAGAAAGGTAGAAAGGAGTGGATAAAGAAATGCCCATGTTAAAGAGTTGAGACAGTCCTGGGAGCCATAAGAAGGTATCGAAAGGTATGAAGCAGAGGAATGACATGATCTAATTCACCATCTTGTTGACCCAAGAAAGACAACCTGGAAGTAATAAACTAGTGGGGAGACAAGTTCAAGACCAGTGGAGGGAATTATCAAAAATGCAGCAGTTAGGGAAATGGGGCTATTAGGAGTAAGGTACTATTGTACAGATTCGACAGAGGAAGTTGGAGAGTGAGCCCAGGAGTAAAAGGGAAGAGGTTTGGATAGAGACACACAAAGGAGGGATGGAAGTGCCAGGCAGAGCCACACAGGGTGGGAGAAACAGAGTGCTGAGTGGTTATCCCTGGAGTTACCTTGCTTTTGGAGAGCAACAAGTCAGTTTGTCAAATGCAAGCCAGTTGTCACTGTGAGGCAATTACAGATTCACCCCATGATGAATGCATTTGATTTAGACTGTTGCTCAAGTTAAAAAATAGTTTTCTTCACCTAGGTCATTTTCTCCATTGAATAGATAATTCTTTGCAAATGTATACCTATCTACACGCATCGCACATTATCCAGAAGACAGCTGAGAAAGCCACTTTAGTTTTATCACATTTAAGTAGTTATGACATTGGCTTGTGTAGGTTTTTCTTCTTGTTTCCATTCTCTGGGCAGGGGATGTAGTAGAAAGAGTGGAGACCTTAGATTTATTCAGTCCTTGGACTGAATTTTGACTGTCCCCACTTACTGGCTGTGCAGCATTGGGAAAATTAATTAATCTCTTCTTGTCTCCATTTTCTTATATCTTAAATGACTATTCTTGTATCAATTTGCTACTGATACATCACAAACTGCCTCCAAAACTCAGTGGCTTAAAATAACAAGTATTTATTAGCTCACAATTCTCCCCCAGGGTCAGCTGTTTTGTGTGTCGCTCATTTATGTGTTTATGCCAGTTGAGGGTTGGGTGGGAGCTGCTTTGTTGATCTTGCCTGGGCAGTCCCACATGCCTGGGCTTCAGCTGTAATGGCTCAGCACTGACCCATCTCTCACTCATCCTCCAACAAGACAGCCTGTGCTTGTTCTCATGGAGGCTGGCTGGAATATGCCATACCTCTTAACATTCTAGGCTCAGATCTGGCTCCACGTCACTTCTGCTGCTTTCTCTTGGCCAAAGCAAGTTATAAGGCCAGCCTTGTGATTCAAGAGGGTGGAGAAACAGACTCCCCTACTTGATGGGAAAAGCTGCAGAGGCATGTCGCAAGGGGTGGGGATCGAGGGAGGGAATGAATAGTGATCATTTTTGGACTCTCCCACATGGTTACTCTGCACAGGTGGGAGAAATCGAGGAGAACATACTGTAAGGGCTAGTATAGTGTCCGGTGCCCATATGCTCAGCACCTGGTAATGTCTCCCTTCCTACAAAGACAATAGCAAGATGGGACACGATGCAGATCCCTCACAGCATGCTGCTACAGGGGGAGGTGGTAGAAACAGAGCAGATAAACTTTTTAATCTATGCCTCGGCATTATCTGTGCCTTTCCCAACCAGCAAGTGTTTTTAAAAAAGATTTTCAAAAGAGCCAAATTATAGGCCTTGCTTTTAGAAAAAGTAGGCACTGTGGTCTCTCTCTTGCTCTTCTTTCTTTTTTCCCCAAGAATACCCTCAGAATGATAGGACTTCACCTTCTCTTCTCTAGAGGAACAATGCGTTATTTTGGTTTGCCTTTGATCACCGGTGATTCACTTTAAAGGCAGCACTACTGGAAAAACTCAGAGTGGAGTTGCAATCAGAAAAATGACTATGTAAAAATGGCATGTTCTGACTTTCTGTCTTTGTTTCCCAGAAGGTTTTCAGAGTTTTGTGTCTTTTTTTTTTTTGGTCACTTCTTCATTCCTTTACCAGTTGAGAACCAGCAGCCAGGCTAGGGAAAGGTGGGCTGGGTCATAGGTTGTTTCTCATCAGGAGTTAACTGGGGAGTGTCTTCCTGTGGAATTTGCAGAGAAGACATTTGACCTAAAGATGACAAGCAGATAAAGTAAGGTTTTTACTTACAAAATAGGCCAAAATGATGGATTACGTTAAATTATCATTCTGGTAACATCACAAAATGTATCAAAAAATCTGAAAATTATACAGAGTTTTCACCTCAACTAGTCTAACTTTATCCTAAGAAAACAAGTGAGAAAGTTGTGTGTGTGTGGTGTGTGTGTTTAAAATAAGTCTTTAATTTGGGATAATTTTAGATTTACAGAAAAGTTGTGAAGATAGTACAGAGAATTTCCATATCTTCTCACCCATTTTTTCCTAGTGTTAACATATTATATTACCCTGGAACATTTGTCACAAACCAGCACTGGTATATTACTATTAAGTCAACTCTAGACTTCATTTGGATTTCACCAGTTTTCCCATTAATACTCTCTCTGTGCTAGGATCCTATCTAGGGTACCACATTCCATTTATTACCATGTTTCAATATCCTCTGGCCTATGATAGTTTCTTGGTCTTTCTTTCTCTCTTTATTTATTTTTTTTAAAGATGTTGACAGTTTTGAGGAAGACTGGTGGAGTATTTTATAGAATGTCTCTCAATTTGGAGCACCTGGCTGGATCAGTCAGTTAAGTGTCTGACTCTTGATTTATGCTTAAGTTATGATCTCGGGGTCCTGAGATCAAGCCCTGTTTTGGGCCCCATGCTCACTGGGGAGCCTGCTTGAGATTCTCTCTCTCCCTCTGCCCCTCCCCACAACTCATTCTCTCTCTCAGAAAATTAAAAAAATAGTCCCTCAATTTGTGTTTGATATTTTCCTTATGGTTAGACTGGGATTGTGGATTTTTGGGAAGAATACCACAGAAGTGCACTTCTTGGTATTCTTGTCATATTACATCAGGGTACATGATATAAATGCTCATTGAAGCATTATATACAATAGTGGGAAATTGGAAATAAATGCTCCAAGAGGATTAGTTTAGCATATTTTGTTACACTCATATATGGGGATAGCTCATAGCCATTATAAATTATGATGTATGTTAATTTTTTAATTTTTTAATGTTATGATTTTATTTATTTATTTGATAGAGAGAGTGCACAAGCAGGGAGAGCTGCAGAGGAAGAGTGAGAAGGGGACTCACCGCTGATCAGGGAGCCTGACGCAAGGCTGGATCCCAGGACCGTGGGATCATGACCTGAGCCAAAGGCAGACATTTAACCAGCTGAACCACCCAGGCACCCCATTAATTTTAGATACTACCTACATGAAAAGCAAAGCAGGATATATAGTAAGATTGAATTTCATAATTAAAAATATCTTTATGTATACATGGTTTGGAAACTCTGCATTTGGCCCCACAAGAGGCCTATAAGGAAGACACTTCCATTCTAGAATCTGGCCCTGAGGGCCTTACGGATGGGCCCACTCCTGTTACCGCAGTGTATCTTCCTCCCATAGGAGCTGGTATCCACTGCCATACAGGGTCCACCCTGTGACTCCGGAAGAAGGTGGCCTTTCTGAGGCAACTGTGCACATCAGAAAGTTATATCCCAGGAGAAGGAGTATATGTTTTTCAAAGGTACAATATACACAATGGCATTAGTGATGTCTCCTAGAATTATTGCAAGGAGTAAACAAGGTAACACAGACAGACAACATGTTTGAAAATATTTGACCCATGCTGGCCAACCCCAAAGAATTATTAAGAAAACAGAAGCAACAGGAAGAGTAGGTCTTAAGAGGAAAGGGATTCTGCTGAGGCTAATCCTGTTCTTCCTTTAAATCTCCTTTGTGGACATTTGGATTCACTCTTCCAGAAATAACCCTCTGGTGATTGCCTGAGCTTACTGCCCAGAGATCTTATTTATCATTGACGTTAATGGGAGCAGATCTTGTCTTTAGTCTATGGGATGGAAGTAAACTCCCATTCAGGGGGTTTCTGTGGATCATCCCTGTGAAGTTCATTTTCTGTTCTGTGCTTTGCCCTGGATTATATGATCCTGAAGAATGAGGGAAATCAATGTGTCTGTCAACTCCAGGACCTAGGAGGGTGTTTGGCACAGACTAGATGCTCAAAATGTGTTAAATTAATAAAAATAACAAGAGAAGTCCTCTGTCCTGTTGAAGCCTCCTCGCATCCCTTTCATCCTTCCTTTCTCTTTCTCCCTTTAAGGAGTTTGGTGTGGTGTAACTGCCTCTCTTGACCAAACTCTTAAAACTGGCCATTAAGAATATAAATAATTTTCCACCTCTGGCCTTTGCACTTGCCTTCCCCCCTTCCTCCTGGTCTGCATGCTGCTCATGGCTTACTTTTTAGTGTTCAGATCAAATGTTCTCTCTGTAGAGGGTCCTTTATTGGCAACCCTATTTAACATTTTCCAGTTACTCCTGTCTCATCACTCTTTTTCTTTCTTTCACAAGGTTTATTATAATCTGTAGTTGTTCGTCCTTTTCTTCTTTTCTCTCTCACTCTCCTCTCTCCCTTACTCTCAGTCTCATTTTCTCTTTTTCATTTCCTGTCTCCCCAACTTGACTGACAACTCCAACTTCCAGTCCGGTCCATCATTGTATCCATAACTCTACAATAGTGCTCAATAGATATCCAGTGAATGAATTCAATGGAAAGACACCTTGCTCTAGGATGTCCCCAACTCTAGTATTTTCCCTCTCTAATCTGCCTCAATTTAACACTAATATCTGATCACCACTTCCTGTTTAACATTATTCAGTGTCTTCTGGCTGATTTCTAAATGGATTGATTTCATAGAACATACCCTAAAACACATTTCTTGGTTTGTCCTTGGCTCATAAATACTTATATTTTACCAGGTAAAGACATTTTAAAAAATGACAAGCCAGGGCACCTGGGTGGCTCAGTTGGTTAAGTGTCTGACTCTTGATCTCAGCTCAGGCTTTGATCTCAGGCTTGGGAGTTTAGGCCCTGTGTTGGGCTCCATGCTGGTTGTGGAGCCTACTTGAGGAAAAAAAATGGCTAAGACCTCACAAAAAATTGATGATAAGACTATAGTGACTGAGATTTAAATGAAAAAAGAAATGAAGAGACCATCTCAAAAATTTAGCTGTTCAAAACACTTATTTTTCTCATTTCACTGTGGATTAAGGAAAATGTTGGAAACTCAAGATTTGGGAATAAATGACTCATGGAATAAAATCAAATCTCTGTAAGTAAGTCTTGCATGGCCCTTTGTTTAGGTCCAGCTTGCTTGTTTGCTTCAGTCCTTACTCCTTTGTCCCGCTTTTTGCCCCAGATGTAGCAGATCACTCAGTTACCTCAGGTTCCTTGACCAGGCCATGCCTGCTCTTGACTTGGAACATTTGTGTTGTTTCCTTAGCTTTTTGCTCTGTACCTGCCTAGTCAATGTCTATAGCTTATGAACATAAATACTATTAGTCTTTTCTGTGGTGGAAAAAAATCAAAATCATGAGAAAAGTGATACAGAGAATGGAATGGGAGCCTTGACATAAGCATGTATGGACCAGAATCTGATGACACTTACCAGGAGAATTTCATTACGCAGTTGTGGCCAGAGCCAAGTAGCCTGGATTTGAAACTCCTCTCTATAACTAACTAGCTATGCAGATTTTGACAAGGGACTCAGTCTCAGCATTAACAAACAAGACAAAACAAAAAAGATGTGATATTCACCTTGTTAGGTTGCCATGAGACTTAAATATGATAATGTTAAATCATTAAGCCAAGTTGCTGACACATAGAGCAGGTTCATATATTATTTTCTTTTTCTCTAGACATTTATCAACCTCTTCTTCAGGAAAATGAAGAGCAAAGCTGTTCTTCAGCCAAACTATAGAATATGAGATAATTATTTTGGGTACCATTAATGTCCCATTTCCTCCCTTTTGGCCCATTTGGCATATTGAAATGAATGATTAATAATCATCTCATTGTGGGTACATACATTTTTTGTTTCTTTCAGCCAAGATCTAGTCCTGTACTCTGTCCAACGTAAAGGAAACCGGAAAGAAAATTGTTTACCCAATCACTAACAGAAAATCGTCCAGGTGAGTTTCCTAGGGCATATCAGTTAGAAATAATACTTGGCTGTTACAAAAAGCTGAAAACAGTGGCTCATACCAATTGGTAGTTTTATTTTTCTCATAATAAAATTGGTGATAATGTGGCTGACTTCATGTCCCCAAAGACCCAGGGTCCTCTATCTTTCTGCTTAGGCTGCCTTGGCAAATATTGCTGCTTCATAGTCACATGACGGCTGACCTACTGTCACCTTCAGGCAGAAAGAAGGGTGGGGTAAGCAGATAAGAAAATAAAGGTACATGTCAACTGAGTCTGTATGTTCTTCCCTTTTAAGACTGTCATAGAAACTGTCCTATAACTTCCACTGCCATCTCAGTAGCTAGACCGGGGTTGCATAGCAAACATTTCTGTGATGATGGAAATGTTCTGTATCTGATCTGAGATGGTTAGCCATTTGTGACTATTAGCATTTAAAATGTGGCTAGTATGACAGTGAAGGGAGTCATCAACAAAACAAGAAGGGAACCTACAAAGGGTGCATCAGTGGCTCAATTGGTTAAGCATCTGACTCTTGATTTCTACTCAATTCATGATCTCAGGGTTGTGAGATCCGGCCTTACACTGGGATCTGCACTGGGCATGGTGCCTGCTTAAGATTCTCTCTCTATCTCTCATTTGCACACACTCTGTCTCTGGGGAAAAAATTTTTTTTAAAAGAAAAAAGGCAACATACTGAATGTGAGAAGATATTTGCAAATGAGATATCCAATAAGGGGTTAATATCCAAAATGGATACGTAACTTATATAACTCAATACAAAAAAAAAAAACCCACAAAAAACCAATCTGATTAAAAAGTGGGGAAAGTACACAAATAGACATTTTTCCAAAGACATACAGATGGCCAATAGACACATGAAAAGATGCTCAATGTCACTAATCATCAGGGAAATGTAAATCAAAACCATGGTAAGATATTACCTTACACATGCCAGAATGGCAAAATGAAAAAGATAAGAAATAATGAGTGTTGGCA
>ML108885.1:38595-55429 GCA_003697995.1 Taxidea taxus jeffersonii | reverse complement strand
GATTACCCCAAAATGGTCAAACGATTCTGCACTTCAAAGAGAAAAAGACCTAATTCCTTTCAAGTAAGAAGCATTTTTCCCATCTCCATCTCCACTTTCCTGATTCCAAGAACTCTGATTAGCTCTGGAAAGGGAGAGAAGAGCTATCTTAAATCATCATCCTCTGGGACTTTTCTAAATACTTAATACTCACACGGTAAATTCCAGACCCTATAAACCAACAGCCCTGAAAACCGGAGCTAACCCAGAGCCCCACAGTTTGGAGTGTGGAGGGCACTCAGATGACTGGTGGTGTTACTCTTACAAAATGCCTGGTAAAAGAACCAGAGTAACAAAGAAGGCGACTGGAGTGCCAGACCACCAGGGCTTTCAAGTATATTAGATTAGAAAACAAGCCATGTTATTTGTGCTGACCCAGAAAGAGGAAAAAAACCCCACAAATGTGGACACAAAAGGCATATTATAAGCCAGAAACATGCAATACTACAGATGATACAGACTCACTGCGGGGAGGGGAGCCAGAGAGGCAAGTGCTGTTGGACGAAGGGAATTAATGGAGAACAGACATGGAGAGGGGGCAGGCAGTACGTACAGGATGGATTTTACAGGCACTTTTCTTTGAATTTTTATTAAATTCCAGTTAGTTAACAAAAAGTGCAGTGTTGGTCTTAGGGTATAGGCACTTATTTAAGCCTGAATTCCACATCCCTTTTTTGGGAACTCTGTATACTTTCTATAGGATGCCAATGATGTATGTTCTCAGATTTTATGGCCTTGGTGGATTTCCAGGCTCTGAGTCCTGGCATGGTCACTCACTAGTTACGTAACCACTTGTCAAGAATCCTAAATAGTTCTATATAGAAACTCAAGACATTTAGTTTCCTTATCTATGAAATGGACCAAATAGTCATGTGTTTTATAGCACAATTATAAAGTGTTAAATGAACTCTTAATACAGGTAAAACAGTGCCTCGCTCATCAAAAGTTCCAATAAGTTCCTGCTATTATGTTCACTACTGATGCTGGAAGACGTACATGTGGGGTGAATGATGGGTGCTCAGTGATAGGTCACGAAAAACAAAACACAAAAGGACTGACTGACTTATCTCAGGACACTTGCTGTGAACACGGAGCTGCGTCAGATGAAGCCGGGGGCTCCCGGCGAAGTGTTGGGTGGATGCCCAGACAGTACTAACAGATGCTCCGTCCAGCTCCTGTGAGGCAGAAACCAACTCTATCCTTGGTAATTTTAGCAAAATTCAATCTAAATAAAGCTGAAAAAAGAAAAACTAACCCCACGTTTGCCACAAAAGTGTATTAAGATGCTCCACGATTGTCCTCCAAGTCTGTGACAAGCTGGAGGGTGGAGTGCAAAGAGCCCAGACTTGTGATTAGGAGAACTGGGTCCGGCTTTGTCTCCATCACTCGTTAATAGTTAAGACCCTGCAAGTCACCTAGTTTTTCTAATCCTTGGTTTCTCATTCTAAAATGGATATCGTATTTTACCTTTCTCGTTGGCAGAGTTGTATTTATGAAAAGACATAACACACAAGAAATATTTTGTAAGATAGGTAATGTTATACAGAATAAAGAAATACTGCTCTAAACATTAGTTTTTTTGCCATGTCTGAGCTAAGAATTGGCCTGAAATAGATATTTTTAAGAGCTCGCTGCATTAATATTTAGAGCTTGTCGAGGTTTTATTGCCTATAAGCTCTTGGAGGTATTTGCTTCCATAAATGAACTCCACATGTAGGTTACTAAATTTATTGTGTTGCTGTTAGTCTCATTTCATATTTTGTAATTATTAAAGTACTCTTGAAAAGTACCATCTACATCTCCTCTTTACAGGTGATTTCAGTACCTGTCTGTGCCCCTTGGTTGCTTTGTTCTTTCTGTTGGGTTTGAAATATTGGCACAACGGGAAAGGATAGAGGTGGGGTGTGTTCCGTAAGGTTTTTCCATAATTCAGAGCTCAAGAACGGAATCAATGTCATCGTCTAACTGAAGGTCAGTCTGAAGCAATTCAAGGGAAGGTAATGAGCCATCTTAGGTTGCTATTCAAATACAGATTACCTAGTTCGATAAAGCTATATCATTCCTACTAAATCATAATTCTGTTATTTCAAATATTAATTTTGGAAAAATATTGCTTTCTGAGCCTTCTGAGCATTAAACATATTTCATTGTATTAATATAAAGGATTATTTTAGAATTGCTGCTGTCAGCTGTTAAAATGGTTTAAGCCTTTTGTGTATGGTCATATACTCCCCATTGCCTCAACACCTAACCCAATGAGTTCAGATGCAGTTAAGGTATAAGTCTTCAATATGATGCAGTTATTTTAAAACATCAGAAATTTTTGTTTCCATATGACAACCACCACTCTACATTAGCTAGAATTTATTTTTTTGTGTACTTAAACTCTATTCTGTAAAAGGTATTGTACTTAGTGAATGTGGATATTAAATTTCATAGGAAATCATTCATGCTTTTATGGTTAAGGGTTTTGGAATTGGGCACAGATACGAGACATTTTCAAGATACGGGACATGAGTGGTAGATAAGCACTGAGGAGTGTTTGACAAGCACTGAAGTAGAAGACATTATTTCCATCCTTGCTCAGCAAGGGTGCCTTGACCCGTCGGTGAAGCCTGTGCCTTGGGCTCAGGTCATGACCTGGGTTCCTGGGACCAAGACCCAGGTTAGGTCCCTGCTCGGCGGGGAGCCTGCTTCTCCCTTGCCTCTGCACCCCCCTCCACCCCACTAGTGTCCTCTCAAGTCAATTGTAAGATAGGTAATGTTATACAGAATAAAGAAATACTGCTCTATTGCAGTATCAATAAGATCAGTAAGATCTTAAGGAGAGGGGCGCCTGGGTGGCTCAGTGGGTTGGAGCCTCTGCCTTCAGCTCAGGTCGTGATCCCAGGGTCCTGGGTTCGAGCCCCGCATCGGGCTCTCTGCTTGACGGGGAGCCTGCTTCCCCCTTTCTCTCTCTGCCTGCCTCTCTGCCTGCTTGTGATCTCTGTCTGTCAACTAAATAAATAAAATCTTAAAAAAAAAAAAAAAAAAGAAAGATCTTAAGGAGAAACCCAGACAGAAGATCGAGCTCAGGCAGACCACAGACACTTAACTGGGAGATTTCCATGCAGAAATCCCAGTGCAAAGTACGTTCTCGGCCGGGGCTCTCCTGAGCCGACCCACAGAGGCAGGGATAGGAGCGCTGGTGTGGACTCCCCGGCGGCTGACCGGCTGGACGTGGCCTGCGGAGATGTTTGGTCTGTCCTGCGTCATAGTGACAAGTCTTTAGAATCGCTGCCAACATCAAAATCAGGACATTATGGGCTTCTAGTCTCCTGAGAAACAGTGAAGATTCACCCACACTCCACAGTCCAGAGACCCCACAGCAATTACGTGGAGCTGAGAAGCCGCTGCTTCCTCAAAGGGGAGGAATCATCTTGTTTGCCCAACAACTGTCTTCTTCACGCCTTGAGGTCCCTTCCTCTTTCCTGAACTGAACTGGCTCCTCCTGGCCAGTGTCACAGGGTCGATACTGTGTGGCGGCGTTGATGTCTCTGTTTCAGAGTGTGTTCAAATTTGAAAACTTACCGAAAATAATGTATGTCCTGTGAGGAAAAGTATCTTCAAATCTTTTGGGTAGGGAGGTTAAAAATGAGATTTTCTTCAGGTATAATAAAGTTTGTATTTTAATGTCTGTTGTGCTATCTGTACCAATACCGTATCACTGTTAACTTCAGGAAATGTTTCCAGGATGTCCCCAGGTCCAGATCTGAAGATTTACTCTTCAGGGTTGAGCTAATATCTACCCAACGCCCTGTGGTGCATAGTCCTGACTGACTGATTATGTGTCTAACTTGAAAATGATAGGTAAGCTATGCCTTTACAGTCCAGAATTTGGGTCATATAAAAGGATAATTGGGAGTTTGTATTCTCAATTTTTTTTTTTTTTTTTGCTCCCTACCCAAAAAAGGGTATGTTGCCATTTCTCTCTTATTTTTTAGCATCAGGAAATCAGGAAGAAATTTTGACCCGATCCTTTCCAGGATAACAAACTGTGGGGAACTGGTCTGTACCTGGTCAGTGCTGCCTCATGAATACACTCAGACGGACTTTATGCCCGTCCTTTTAAATCCGCACAGAAAAGAGCAGTGCAGGGTTCCACCTGGGCTAACCCTAATGGGTTGGTAACCGGATGTCAGTTCCTCAGAAGTGATTAATAAGGGCTGAACAGGTACAAGTAATGTCATTGTATATAATCATATCTTGGAGCCAATAAGTAATTCTACTGCTGCCTTACAGATTTTAAAAAATAGAGTTTAAGGAAAAATGTTCTATTCCTCAGTATTCTTTTTTTTTTCCTTTAAAAAATATTTGTAGAAGATTGGATTTCTCTGTAATTAAAAATTCTCATAGTTCATTTAAGACAGTGTTTTATAGCCTACTCTTACAAACCAAATATGCTTCGTTGGAAAGCTAAGCTTTTTATTTTGCATGAGTTTGATTCTTCTCAAGTTCAATGTATACTTAGATCACACGCTGTATTTGATATGTAATCCACGGAACAGCTACTGAGAATAAACTGAGTAGTAGTAAAAAAAAATTATTATTGCCTATAGTATTAGTAATTACCATCAGTATTACTATACCATTAGTAATGGGTAATAATTATTACATATTACATAGTAATATATAGCTAGTAAAAAATGTAATTAGTAACATGCTTAGCTCTACACAATTAATAATGCATTTTCAACCTATAATGTTAACAGTCCTTTTGGACATCGCACTTGGAAAACTGGGTATTTAGGCTTAAGAAATAGAACTTTTTTTTTTTTTTTGGTGTGAAACTCAATGACAAATGTCACAGCTTACTTTCAAATGTTCCATAATTATCATAAATTATGTTTTTAATTTGTTCATGAGATATTGTTGGGATGTTCAGTGTAATCCGTGAAGATATTTAACTGCCTAAGTTTTTTTTTTTAATGTCAACAAAGCCGTTATTTACTATTTCCTGCATGTCAGGTATTGGGATATTTAAAGCAACACAACAACCTTATGAAGAAGCACCATTACTATCCCCATTATATAGAAGAGGAAACTAAATCACGAAGTTAACTCACTTGCCTGAGGGCACACAGCAGCTGGTAGAACAGGATTCGGCTCCAGGCATGCTCAGAACCCAGGCTTTCTACCTCTAAACTGGGAGTGCGAACTAGAATGATCTCCTTACGCTTGTGCTAGTGCAGATGAGACCGATGTACTTCATCTTTCCCAGAAATACTCAAAATCCTATTACGCTGACTGACTTTGCCGGGCTATTCCTAATGCCTTCCATTTTTACAGAGGCGTGTGAAACACTCATACCTTCCTTCTGATGTGCTTGCTGCTAAGGGTTAACAGGGAAGTGTCCGGTTGTTCTGGGGAAAGGTCACAGTTGAAAATACTAGCGACATCTTCTCCAGCTCTCAGTTGTGCTTAGTGCCAGAACTGGGGCACAGCAAGGGCAGGTCACCTGCCTGGGGCTCGACGAGCAGCGGTGGACTTTAGACTCCATCCCTAGAGGGGTGGGTATATTTCTTGTGAATTTAGATTAGACTCTGGAGGGTAGTTAGGGCCTGGGTTGTCTTTGACAGGAGGCTCTCCCTGCACTAAACAGCATGCTCAGGAGGTCCCAGACCCCCCGAGCCCGCACCCATGTCATCGTTCCTGACATCTGAGGTTGTGCAAACGAGGCTCAGTAGCCAGCCTGATAAATCTTGGATACGCTGTCGGATAGAGGCAATCCCTCGGAATAGCCTGTGGCCAGACCATTCGAGACAGCATTTTCAGCCGGCGGAGCAGTCACCAGCCACACAAGTATGCATTTTCCTAAACAGGTCTTAACGCTTCTCCCTCACAGTGCTATTCCCAAAATAACACAGGTGAACTCTGTGAAGTTAAATGCAGGACCAGGGGGAAGAGGAAGGGATGATAGCAGGAGAAGTAAAACCTGAACTGAAGACTGGAACTGGATCATCACTGAAATCCTCATCTTCCCTGTAGAGGGGTGTGTGGTAGCACAATAGTTTTGGACTAGACTCTCTGTTTAATAGAACTAACTTCAGTTTCCTCTTTGTCAAAGAGGAATAGGTATTTGGAGACAACCAGAATAAAGGGAGCTTCATGTTTGCATATATTGAAAAGTAGTGACTTGGAATTGCTGTATCTTATGTTGGCAAGTGTGCGTAAAATGCATTTTATGTACATACCTGCCCACCTGCCTGCTGACCTCCCTCTATCGATTTCCCTGACCACCTATGACTCTCTCTCCACGCACCATCTTGGATACCTGTGTCCAGTACCGGGGAAAGCCTGAATTGTCTACTGATACCAAGTATTTTCATAAAGAAAAATAAGGCAGGCAAACTCCATATATACCAGCACCTCACAAATGACTGCATGGACAACTGCAGTTCTGTATTAATTGAATCAGTACACAATTTTGTATTCTAAATGGCCATGGTTGAGTCACTTATATTCAGGTTCAGGTTCTTAAATTGGTTTATGGTGGGATATAATTATTTGAGAAATGATAGTAACTTTCATAGCTTCAATTGCCTGGATACCCTTTGATTCCTACTGGAACACGTCTGCCATAATCTTTTAAAATTCTGTTCACTAAATCAAAAGTATTTCTCTGACAGTGTGCAATATAGTACGTTTCTCTTATTTCTAAGACATCCTATGTCATAAGGCAGAATGATATAAAATTAGCATTACGTATTCATTTTGATCTACAAAATGCTATATGGTTCTATATGATTCAATAAAATAACTATTAAAACTTTATCCCCACTTTAAAATCCACAGTAATGTCATAACCTCTATGAAATTTCTCCTGATCACCCTGATTTGAACATAACATAGTTTTGATCACCCTGATTTGAACATAACATAGTTTAATAGGGGGAAGAACCAAGCTTCCAAGGAACTTAAAGTCTAAGGGTTCAGACAGAGATGGAGTTTAGGTGACGCCAGCGGTTGCTACAACATGTGATTGGTTATTCTTTGGTTCAGATGTTCTGTAATATGTGACTTCAGATTAGACTTAATTTATTAGTTAAAGGGATTAGATTGATATAATAAATTATGTAATAAATCAAGACCTAAAAATGTAAACCATCTCAGAATAGTCTAATCACTTTGTCATAAGAATTAAAAATACTGGTTCTCAAAAATGAAAGTAGGAAATATATTAATTTCCTTTAGGATTTTGCATGTGTATATATAAACACCTTTTCTCCCTCCCAAACAAGCATATAATATATGAATTCCAAAAGAGGGGCTAAAATTTATTTTAACCCTAGAAGATTTAGAGGGAAGGCTTGATTTTCATTAAGTTCAGTGTAATCAATGGGATTTTGTCCAAAGAAGACACAGGTGTTCAGAATAAAAGCCCAAAAGATTGCTTGCATGAAGTTGCCATATTAAAAGGGCACGTGATGATACATCTTTTGCTTTACTTTTAAAAGTCAACGTCCTTTCTCGCACACACATATTCAAACTTACACCTACCAGAAGTCATTGATTACCTATTAATATTAACAGGGAATAAAGAAAGGACAAATAAAGTCAATAAATAACTGTTCTGTTTATCAATTGATGGGTAACAAACGTGCCTGGAATGTAGTGGCTAAAACCAAAAAAATATTTATTGTATTAACGAATCTTCAACTTGAGCGGCGTTCTGTAAGAACACCCCGTTGCTGCTCTATTCATTGTCACTTGAGACAGCCTGAAGGCTGAGGACCAGGGTCCCTGGGTATAGTATTTAGTCATACAACTGGGAATTGGTGCTGCGATTCACTAGTACCTTAACTGGACCGTTGGCTGGAACATATGCACATTGTCTTTCCACGTAGCTTCCTGTACTTACGAAATGGTGGCTGGTGTCCAAGGAGGAACAGCATGAGAAGGGTAAGACAGGCACAAACCTTTCTTAGCTCACATTCAAAGACACAGAAGTACAAATCTCCCACATTCTTTCAGTTGAAAGCAATGAATTAAGGTCAACTGACAGGAGTGGAAACTTAGATTCCACTCTGATGGGAGAAGTATCAGAATTTATGGACTTTAGCCTTTCTTTTTTTTTTTTTTTAAATTTTATTTATTTATTTGATAGACAGAAATCACAAGTAGGCAGAGAGGCAGAGAGAGAGGAGGAAGCAGGCTGTCCGCAGAGCAGAGAGCCCGATGTGGGGCTCGATCCCACGACCCCGGGATCATGACCTGAGCCGAAGGCAGCGGCTTTAACCCACTGAGCCACCCAGGTGCCCCTGGACTTTAGCCTTTCTTAACAGCAGTCCTGAGGTAGGGCAAAAACTAAATGTGTATGTTGGAGTGTAATTTGATAGGTCTTAACATACGTGTACATCTATGAAACCATCACTACGGTGAGCATGAAAACATATCTATAAGCCCTGAAAGTTTTGTTGTGCTCTTTGTAGTTCCTCGCACCTAATCATCCTGCCCCTTTATATGCAGATGTTAATCTGCTCTCTGTCATACCGATTAGTCTGTGTTCTCCAGAACTTCATAAACCGGGAGTCTTGTTTTTTTTTCTACTTGTTTCACTCAGCACAACTGTTTTGAGATTCTTCCCTGCCATTACACATGTCAAGAGTTGATTATTTTTATTTCTGAATAGTATTTCACTGGCAAGATATACCACAACTTATATATCCATCACCAACTGATGAAAATTTGTACTGATTCCATGTTTTGGATATTATGAACAGTTCTACTGTGAACATTTATGTGCAAGTCTTCGTACGGACATATGCTACAACTTCTCACGGAGAAATACCAAGGAGTGGAATGACTAGGTCATACGATAAATCTACATATTTAACTTCTTAAAAAGCTGCTGAACTGTTTTCCAAAGCAGTTGTATCACTTTCACTTTTAGCTGCGATAGGTGAAGAGCTTGAACGTTGTCCCTCCCTTCCTTAGCAAGGAAACGCTGGGGGTTTGGACCCGTGCATCAGAGAACAGAGGTTGCAGAGAAAGCCACCACTCGGAAATTTAGAGACAGAGATGAATTCAGAGAAATACACTACCCAAGATTTGTTTACATGGGGCAGAAGATCCTCAACACAGAAGGTCCTCTTGGGAGAACCACTGACTTAACTAGTAATTTTGACAAATTGCCGGAGACTGGGTACAGACAGCTGCGAGAAAGAGAAGATCTTAAAGGCTATAGTCATAGGAATCCCCCACATTTTCATGCACTTTCTGTCCAGGAAGTCCAGAGTGTTCTCATGGTGAGGAATTGGGGCAAAAATCCTGGACTTGGAAAGGGGAGGGGAGTTTCACTATTGTGAAAACCACCTACATCCTTCTATTTAACAAAGGGCTACAGTTTAGAGGGAAGGATGTTACCAGAAGGCTTACCACAAAATTTTACTAAAGCTCATCCCAGCTGGCCGATCAATATTCCACCCAGTTCAACCTGTTTTAGCCTATGTCCCACCTGGGGTAGGGGAGAAGATAATAGGGAAGAGGGTTTTGAGGAAATAGATTGATAATGCTGCACCAGAAAAAGAAGTAGGGAAAGAAGTGTGAATACCTTGAACATACTTATCAGTAGACTTGCTACAGCCGAGAAAAGGATTGATGAACTTCAAGACAACTTAATAGAAACTTCCAAAACTGAAACAGGGTAGAAAAATATTAAACAAACAAAAAACCCAGAGCATCTAAGAACTGTGGGGTAATTTCAAAAGTTACAATATATGCATAGTTGGAATGTCAAACAGAGAAGAAAAAACAGATAAGAAGAGATATTTAAAGTAATAATGGCTGAGAAAATTTTAAAATTAATGATAGACACCCAACTACAGATGTAGGAAGTTCAGAGAAAACCAGATAGGTTAAATATCAAACCAAACAAAATCCCTCACAGTTAGGGATATTTTATTCAAACTTCCAAAACTGAAGGCAAAGAAAAAGTCTTAAAGAAAATCATCTCACCCATAGAAGGATAAAAATAACAATTGCACCAGACTTCTTATCACAATTAGAGCCCAAGAGGAAAGTGGAGTAAAATCTTTACAAAATGTTAGAAGAAACAAAACCTTGCCAGCAATAATTCTATGTCCAATAAAAGTATCCTTCAAAAATGAAGGAGAAGGGGCGCCAGGGTGGCTCAGTGGGTTAAAGCCTCTGCCTTCGGCTCGGGTCATGACCCCAGGGTTCCAGAATCAAGCCCTGTGTTGGGCTCCATCTGTCCCTCCTGCTGCTCATGCTTTCTCTCTGTCTCTCAAATAAATAAAATCTTTACCACCACCAGCCCCTAAAAAACGTGAAGGAGACATATTTTCCCAGACACACAAAGACCGAGGAAATGTATTACCAGCAGACCTTCCCCCAAAAAATGTTTAAAAAAGTTCTTTGGACAGAAAAAGAAAATAACATTGGTCACACACCTGGATCCACGTAAAGAGAGGGAGAGCATCAGAAGATGGAAAACTAAAGACAAAATTGTTAATTTTTTTCTCAATCTTTATGAACCTTAGGGAATGGGAAAAAGAGAGAGAGAGAGAGGCAAGCCATAAGGACTCTTAACTGCAGAGAACAAACTGAGGGCTGCTGCAGGGGAGGGGGTAGGAGGTGGCCGATGGGTGTTAAGGAGGGCACCTGTTGTGACGAGCACTGGGTGCTGTGTGGAAATGATGAGTCACTAAACTCGACTCCCGAAAGCAATACTGCGCCGTATGTTAGCTAACTAAAATTTTTATAAAAGATGTATTGTATTTATTTGAGAGAGAGAGAGAGGGAGAGCGTGAGTGGGAGGGGCAGAGGGAGAGGGAGAGAATCTCAAGCAGACTCCCGGCTGAGAGCGGAGCCCAGTGCAGGAGTGGATCCGAAACCCTGAGATCAGGACCTGAGCCGGAACCGACGGTTGGATGCCTCACTGACTGAGCCACCCAGGCATCCCTAACTAACTAGAATTTAAATAAAAACTTTAAAAAAAGGCTGTTTGTTAGAAGGAGTAATAGTAGCAATTTATTGGGTAATTATAGTACATGGATGAGTGAGCTGCAAGACAACAATGTCACAAGGATGAGAGGGAAAACTAAAAATTCCGCAACAAAGTTCCTGCACTACACAGTGGGTGGTACAGGATTACTTGAAGGTGGACTCAAACCATTTAAAAATACATAAATCTTAGAGCAACTACAAAACGTATTTCTTAAAAGGATTATGCCGGAAATGGCTAGCAATCCCTGTATCAACCAATGAAAGATTTCTCCAAACGTTGCTATAAAAGAGAGGAGAAGGCAAGGGGCTCAACGCTCAGAAACCAAGACCTTTGCCCTTCTTTGGTCCTGCATTTATTGGTCCTTGAAGATAATCACCAATCTTTATCACTGTTTCTCAAGCATGTGATGTGTGGCAAGAGGTCTCACTGGAACTGGGAGGACCTGTTTATGGGAAAGAAATGATATGCTAATCTGCATGTCCTAGGAGTTCTGCTAAACATAGCCTAAGGGACAATACCTACTTCTCTTAGATCACCGGGCAGCTGTTTGCTCTAAGAAAGCTTGGGGGACGGCCACTCCCTGGGGCATTCCAACCACAGAGTGGTGGTGGTCACGCAGACCTCGGCATTCCAAAGGCTTATGCCCTTCTTCCAAACCTTCCCTGCCCCCAGTGGCCTCTGTGTTACATTTAGCAAACCAGGTATTACGGATGATTTCATGCTCTACATTAACCTCAACAGATTATACACGGTACACCGAGAAAGAGGATAAAACTGAATCATATCAAATGCTCAGTTACAATGGAAAGCTCTTAAAAGAGGGAAAATGGCTTAAAGTAGTTGTACTATTTTACATCCCCATCAACATGGTTTAAGAATTCTTGTTATACCACATTCCTGACAACATTAGGAGTGATCAGTCTTTGGAAGTTCAGATATTTGCAGGTGAGAGTAGCTCATTGTGCTTTTTGTTTTGCTTGTACCTAATGTGTAATGATACTTAGCATCTTTTCATGTTCTTATTTGCTATCCATATATCTTCTTTGGTAAAATATATATTTAGATGTTTTACCCATTTTAGAAATTAAGTAATTCACCACCCCACTGCCTTACTGTTGTGTTGTGGAAGTTCTTTATATATATTGTGGATATAAGTTCTTTATCAGAACCAGATTTTCAAACATTTTCTCTGAATCTGTGACTTATATTTTTAATTTATTAGTAATGTCTTTTGATGAACAGAAGTTTGTAATTTTTAAGTCCAATCAATCTTTTCATGCATAAAATTTTTCTGTTGTTTCTCAATAATCTTTCCCAAATCAAGGTCACAAACATTTTATTCTATGAGTATATTTATGAACTCAATTCTGTTCCATCTGTTTGTCTATCCTGAAGCCAAACCACAGTGTCTTATTACTGTAGCTACAGAATATGTCTTGAAGTTAAGCTATGTAAGTCTTTTTTATTTTTTTCCTTTTTCAAAGTACTTTCAGTTCTTCTAGGGATTTTTTTGTTTTTGTCTTGTTTTTTGTTTTGTTTTGATTTTTTTTGCCATTTGATTTTATAATCAGCACCTCAATTTCCATTTTTTAAAGTCTGCTGGGAGTTTGATGATGTTGCACTGAAATTCTAGATAAATTTGGGGAAGATTAACATTCTGACAATATTGACTCTTCTGATTCCTGAACACTAGATCTTTATATGTCATCTTTTATTTTTATCAGCTAGGTTATATAGTGTTAAATGTATAAGTCTCACACATTTTTGCTAGATTTATTCCTAATTATTTCATATTTTTGATGCTATATAAGTAGGTTTATTATTGCTATATCTCATTTTAGTTGCTGCTGTGTAGCCATATGCCTGATTTTTTTTAAAGATTTTACTTACTTATTTGACAGAGAGGAGCAGGAGGAGCAGCAGAGGGAGAGAGAGAAGCAGGCTCCTCATGACCTGAACCGAAGTCAGACACTTAACCCACTGAGCCACCCAGGTGCTCCTGCCTGATTTTTATATATTGATTTTGTATCCTACAAATTGGCTACCACATGTATTACTATAAGTTTTAGTGGCTTTTTCTTTTTAGTAGTTTCCATAGAATTTTCTATGCAGATGACCATGTCATTTGGGCATAAAGATGGTGTTTTTTCTTTCTTTCCCACTAGCATGATTTTATTCCTTTTCCTTGCTCTAACTACACTGATTAGAACATTTAATACATTGTTGAATAAGACATGAGGGGTGACATCTTTTTTTTGTTCTTGATACCAGGGGAAGACTTTTTTCAGTTGAGTATAGTTAACATACAGTGTTGCATTAGTTTCAGATGTACAGTGTGGTGAACCAACAACTCCACACAGCACCCGGTGCTTGTCACGAGGGCCCTCCTTAATCCCTACTATTTTACCCATCCCCCCACAGAGGCATTCATTTTTTACCATTAGCTATAATGTTAACTAACAGTTTCACAGATTTTTAAAAAATCAGGTGAGAATGTTTCCTTCAATTACCAGTTAACTAAGAGTTTTTCATCAGGATTATTGGATTTTGTTAAATGTTTATTCAGAATTTATTGAGATGTCCATTTGGCTTGTGTTTTAGTTTATTAAGATGATGAACTATACTGATAGATTTTCTAATACTAAACTGAACTTGTACTACTTGGTTAAAATGTCACTTGGTCATGATGTATAATCCCTTTTAGATATCATTGGATATGATTGGCTAGATTGTTGTTAAAAGATCTTCCCATCTATGTTTATGGGGGATATTTTACTTTCTCTCCCAGAATTAGAGTAAAACCAATGCTAGTCTCATATTATAAGTTGGAAAGTAGTTCCTACTTTTCTATTTTCTGGTTTTGGTATTCTATCTCTGTTAAATTCCTCATTCAATTTCTTCATAATTCCATCTGGGCCCAACATTGCCTTTGTGTAAATGTTTCTAGTTACAGTTTCAATTTTTAAAAGAAATATAAAGCTATTCTGATTATCTAAGTCTTTTTTGAATCAGCTTTGGTACTTGGTGTCTTTCAAGACATTTGTCTCTTTCACCTAAGTTTCAAATTTATTGACATAGCATTGTATTTAATAATCATTATTATCATTTTAAGATCTTACCCATCTGTAGTGGCCTCACCTCTTTCACTCCTTACACTGGTAATTTCTTTCTTCTGTCTTTCTTTCTTGATGTTTGGTTAGAGGCTTATCAATTTTATCTTCTTAAAGAACCAGACCATTGATGTTTTCTACTGATTTCTGAGTTCTACTTCACTGTTCTATTCTTATGTACTTACTGGGGTTTTATTCATTCAATTTTCCTATTTTTCTAGTTTCTTTACATGAAAGGTCATTGGTTTAAGTTTTGGGCTTATTTTCCAGGGGTATCGTGCCTAACTTCTCGCAGTTTATACCAGATATTAAGTATTTATACAGAATATTTATTACTCAGATATAGTAGGGTTCTCTAGAGAAACAGAATCATAGGAGATTGGGAGAGAGATGTCAGGGGAACCGGCTCTCATGGTTAAGACAGTGGAGAGTTCCCAGGATTGCCATCTGCAAACTGGAGAACCAGGAAAGCTCATGATGTAACTTAGTCTGCATCCGGAAGCCTGAGAAGCAGGAGCACTGATTCAAGCGCAGGAGAACATGGGTGTCCGACCTCACGTAAAGAGCAAATTGACTTTTCCTCTACCTTCAAAGTGTTGGATGATGCCAACACTTTGGATGTCTGCCTTGGTGGGGAAGATCTTTACTGGTTCTCCTGGTACAAATGCTAATCTCATCCAGAAATAACCTTACAGACACACCCAGAAATAATGTTTCCCAGCTCTCTGGGCACCCCTGAGCTTAGTAAAGTTGATATGTAAAGTTAACGATTTCCTCAAACTATTTAGCACTTTTCGGGGTGGGTGTCTGGTCATATTCTGATACTGCCATTTAATTGTGTCTTGTTTCTCTTCCCACATGTGAAGTAAAGCACACACAGTCCTGGGGTGAAAAAAAGCTAATTTAGAATCATGCGTTCTCCACTTATTAACTGACCTAGAGCTCAGTTCCCTTTCACTAAATGTGGATGCGATCACATGCCCCTAGGAGGGTCAGAAGCCCTAACTGAGACTGTCTGAGACTGCATCCCCACGGGTTCTGGGCACTTGCATTTAGTTTTGACTTTGCTCTATTGTAAAAAATCTGATCGCTTTTTCCAGCAGTGGAACTCTATTAAAATGACAATTTAAAATACACTTAGCATCCCTCTTTCTTCACAGATCTCATATTTAATTGTTTTATTGGGTACCTCCTCTTTTAAGTTTGTAATTATTTTAAACTATTAAACAAAATTTATCCCAGGACTAATCACCACACCTACTCCTTGTTCTATGACCAAGACCACCAAGCACTTGTGTTTAACTGTTCTTGTCCCATTACTGAGCAGGAGCTATCATTCTCTAATTTACACCTGTATGATACGTAGAAGTTTTGGAGGAATGGAAGGACACTAATGCATAACGTATGGCATCCAAACACAAATGGCCAACCCAAAATTTCCCTTTCCTCAGTTATTTTGCTGTCATGTAAATATAGCTTCTCTTAAAAAGAATTTAATGTTATTACAGTGTAATTTCTAACCTGCTGAGAGAACAGGGACTGATCTTTATATTCTGCATAGTCATGTCTATAAAAAGTATTAAAATGTTGATTAAATTGAAACTTTATTTAATTTATTTATTTATTACTGCAAAAAAAGCACTATATTTCTTCTTATTTTTTGCCTAACCCATTTGCTGAAAATGTAAATTCCCTAGGAAAGTATTATAACCTAGGCCATGCTATTGAAATAGTAAGTAAATAAAAAGAAGAACTTGGAGAGTCACAACTGATTTGGAGATAAAACATTGCAGATAATATGATAAAATATTTGTCCTAAAGTTATTTTGCTGAAGCATGAATAAACTGGAATGAGGAATGCTTCCATAAGAAATATAATTTTTCTTTATATTTATTCTACAGAAAAAAAGCTTATCTATGGCCTATTTCTATTAATGTATGGTTCAGCACTTAGGACTGACTGACTGAAAGCTCGGAAAGTATTAAATATAATGTCCAATCTCATTCTTAACTACCAAACTAGGAAATGCTGGCTGAGGCTTGGTTTTGTGGGCATATTTTCACTATTACACCTTTATAAAAAAATAAGGTAAGGATAACTTGTTTCCTCATATAATTGATAATTGGAAAATGGCAGGAATAAGTTTTTTGTTTTATAAACAACCCATATGCTGCCCATATTACCATACAGTAAAGTAGTGAGTTAGAAAAAAATTAAAAATATTTTAAATACTGAAATTGTCTTTTCTTTTGAGGCAGCAATCGTTTAAAGTATACTGATACTTTCAAGACTATTTTATTTTTGGTCCTGTTTGAAAATAAAATATTTTTGAGTGGGAAAATAGAAAATGACCAGACAAGGACATGATTGGATTTGGGTAGGAAAGAATGGTTGAGAAAGCTAAGAGACAACAGAAAAATCATTGTGTTCAAAGGTTTAAAAAACAGTCAAAGGATGTAAGACAAAATAGATGTAATACTGTTCGTAACTCTTAACTGACCACTGTAACAGTCGACCAGCATATTTTCCAGAAAATATTTTTAAAAACGGTAATAAAATTTAAAAGAAATCTGAAAGCCCAGGAACAACATCGCTTCAGTAAAGTGACATTTCAACAGCCACATGTGGAGACTCGCTGAGAACGTGGACCGCGCCCCACAGCGAGTGTGGACCCCG
>ML108885.1:0-36398 GCA_003697995.1 Taxidea taxus jeffersonii | reverse complement strand
GTGGACCGCGCCTCACAGAGAGCGTGGCGCGCGCCTCACAGAGAGCGTGGAGTGCGCCTCACAGAGAGCGTGGAGTGCGCCTCACAGAGAGCGTGGCGCGCGCCTCACAGAGAGCGTGGACCGCGCCCCACAGCGAGCGTGGACCGGGCCTCACAGAGAGCGTGGAGCGCGCCTCAGAGAACGTGGGACGTGCCTCACAGCGAACGTGGCGCGCGCCTCACATAGAACATGGACCGGGCCTCACAGAGAGCCTGACGCGCGCCTCACAGAGAGCGTGGAACTTTTCTCGAGGACACCAGAAGCAGCAGCGGGCCCGGAGAAGGGCTGGGCTCCCGCTCGGCGGAAGCGGTGACAGGAAGCGCTCGCAGCTGCACGAACTCCGCGAGCCCCAGGCCCGGCCCCGCGGCTCCGCCTGTCTGGAGCCGCACAGCCCGCCGGGAGCCGCCGAGTAGCGATGCTGGCAATGAGGCTGCGCTGGGGCCTCGCTCCGCACGAGGGCGCAGCATGGCGGCGGCCGTCAGGGGGAGGCGCTCTGCCCGACCCGCCCTCGCCGCCTAGAGTCGCAGGCGGAGCGTCGTTGGCGGCGCCTGAGGGGGTCCCTGTCCCCTTCGCTTGCACTGTTGGAGTCTAGGTGGGAAACAGTAAGTCGATGTTTTCGTAAGTTTCCTGCAGAGCCGAGGCAGTAACTGGCGAGAAGCAGTTCTCTGGCTGCTCCTTCGCGCGTGTGGACGGACGCTGAACGCTGCGCCTCCCCCAGGCACCACCGATCCCTCCGCGGTTCGAGAAGCTACAGCGATTTACTCCAAGGGAAGCGCGCGTTTCACTTATGCCGCCGGCGTTACTACCTAGTCGCGGGAGCCGTGACTCGAGCGCCTAGTGTGCATTCTCTCCTTCGCGCGTGTTTCTTCTGCCTTCACAGATTTTATGTATTCATTGGAGAGCGAGCCTGAGAGCTCGGGTCAGGAGGGAGAAGCAGGCTCCCCGCCGAGCAGAGAGCCCGACGCGGGGCTCGATCCCACGACCCCACGACCCCGGGGCCATGACCTGAGCCGGAGGCAGGGGCTCAACCCACTGACCACCCAGGCGCCCTTTCCTCTTATTTCACCCAAAGTCCAACTCTGTATGTTAACTTCCAAGAAAATTATTTGAGTTTTATTACCTGTTCTGATTGAGCCTGGACTTTGAACACTTTTTCAGGGATGCAATTGAATTGATGAATGCTTGCAATGTTTGGCTAAATAAAAGGGGAATCGCTAAGATTTGGGGGGTTTGATTTTGTTTTAAAAGTGCTTTTATAAAAATTACTGCTCCTACTCATTTATCTGCGTGTTTGTACAAGAAGAGCAATGTTACCCAGCAGTACAGGTTTTCTTTTATTTTTTTTCCACTAAATCATTTGGGTCATTCTTCAATTTGACTTTTGTAAAAGTTTCAGTCTCTATCGGAATTCAACAATTAAATTGCTATCTGTGAAGGTAAGCAGACCTTAAAATTGAAGTCACTTTCAACAAAATATCTACTTTAATCCTGGTGACATTCATTAACACTAGTCCCTCCCATTATGTGATTTGCTTATTTATTTTTACTATTTTCTCTTAGTCTCAAATTAAAAGAAATACACATTTTTCACTGGCCACCACTTACTTGTTTCACTTACTACATCCTTCTCTTTTTTATCTCTGCACACCAGAATACCCTCGAGCTTAGACCCCTTTTTCTTTTCTTCTTCTGCTTTCATGACCTACGAGAAACTCTGAGTTCTATGGCTTCTAATTGCATCTATGTGCTGATAATCATCAAGTTTCATTTCTAGCCCTAAATTTCTCTCTAACTGTAGACACACATCCCCATGAATATTTAACCTCTCCAGGGGATGTCTAGCAAACACCTCAAGTTTAGCACATTCCGAATTGGATTATTGATTCCTACTCCCCGTATTCTACTGGAGAAACTTGCCCCTATCACAGTGTTTTCGTATTTCAGTGAACAGCGCTACTATCTGCATGCGGACTGAGCTCAAAGCCTCAAAAAGAATCCTTGCGTCATCTTTGACTCCTAATCCATAGTCTACACAACAACAAATTTTGGGAGCTTCACCTTTAAAATGGATCCTGGAGCCAATCACTTCTCACCGTGCTCCTCTCCATTCTTTTGAGAAAGAGAGCAGGGAGGGGGTATGGGAGGGACGAGGAAAACAATCCCAAACTGTCTCCCCATTGAGCGCAGCGTTCCCCCCGGGGGCTCTTCCTGGACCTTGATCTCAGGAGCCATGAGCTCATGACCTGAGTTGAAACCAAGATTCCAAAGCTAAACCTTAACCTACGGAGCCAACCAGGCACCCGGGAAACCCTTGTAAATTGTTAATCATATCAAGTCATTTCTCTGTAAACCTTCAGGTAGTTTTCCTCCACACTTCAGCCAAAGTCACTTCCATGCATACACCATCTGGTCTCTGCCTGTTTCTCCAAATTCATGTTTGACTCCCTTGGCCTTTGTTCCCTGTTCTTTTCCCACTCTAGACTCCTTGCTCCTCTTTGAGTTCACCAAGTCTTTTCCTGCTTCTTTGCTCACTCTTCTTTATGCCTGAAAATCTCTTAGGCCTCTGGCTGGGTAACTCAGTTGCCTCAGTCCATTTAGATCTCTGCTCAAATATCTCTTCTTGTTCAACCTAAAATAGCATCCCTCTTCTCACTTTATCCTCTGACCCTGCCTTATTTTTTCTTTGTAGTAGTTATAACTACCTAATATCATATTATATATTTATTCATTTTTTATTTCTCTGTTGTATTTCTTCTTTGCCTTTTTTATTAGATGATCTGGTTCTAACCTGCATTTCTAGCCTAATTATTTACAACTTCTCACCACATGGACCTCTACCTAAGTAGACTATTGCAAGATCACAGAACATAGTGTACCCTTTCCTAACTCCATACATGTTCTTTTCTTCCTCCTTGACTCAAGTTCCTTGTCATATGCCATTTTTTTGTCATATGCCATTTTTCAATTTATGTTGAAGAGATAATTATGATAAAGGCCTGTCCTAACACAACATCACTCAAACTCATCCAGACTCACTTGGAGTTCCTTCATGCCACTTGATCTATTATTTTATCTTGATGCTGTCGGCATGTCTTTTCTGACTTGCTGAAGTCAAGGACTTGACACTTCATTTTTCCTAACCCTTCAAATACCAGATAATCATATGTTTGCTGAACAAAATCGTGATTTCTTGTCATGTGGACATGATCTTCAAAAATATTTTTTTGAAAAAAAATTTTTTTTGCCACAAATCTTAATGATTTTACTCGCTTTATAGTTCTCAAACTTGCACTGCTTTTCACGCAGCTAAGCACATACTCATTATCCAACCATAAATCTAAAACATTGCAAGTAGGACATTTTTGCTTTAGTTGTTGTATTTTAGGGAACCAACCTACTTTAAAGCAATCTAACTTATCAGTGTAATTGATTTTCTTGAATAAAAATAATTCATTGAATAACATTAAATTTTTAGCCCTTTGGTGATTGCTCTGAAGAGGATCTTAAAATTTTTTTACCTCACTGTCTTCATAGATGCTTTAACTATGTTTTAGAAAAAATGAGATATTCATTTTCATAGTGGTTTATGAGTCCATAATATCTGAGCGCCTCAGTCACTTCCTTTACTTTTTAAAAAAGATAGATTTATTTATTTATTTATCTATTTATTTATTTATACTAGAGAGAGAGAAGTGGGGCAGGGGGGAAGAGCAGAGGGAGATGAGCAAGCAGGCTCCATCTCATGCCCCTGAGATCATGACCTGAGCCGAATTCAAGGGTCGGAGGCTTCACTGACTAAGCCACACAGGTCCTTTACTTACAGAAAATCAACTATCAGTATCTCTTGGTTTTATTTGGAGAGAAGTAAAATAATCCACCATCAGCGAGCCAAACTGACCAGCAGAAATGCTCGAAATACTGATCATGTCAAGCACATCTTATCAAATCAAGTTGTGCTCAGTTTTAGGAGCAAGATGATAAGGAGAAAAGAAGTGTTTTCAGTATTCTTAAAGCAAAATGTCTAATCAGGAGGAAAATAACCATTATATATATTTGCATATATATTTTTTTTCTCTTCAATTTGAAGAGATTAATCTCAGTATCTTCTATTGTCATCCTTCAGAAGATTATTTCACTTTTCAAGCCATGTTGCTAAAAGTGATCCTTTACTTCTCTTCCAGCAGAACATTGGACACCACTGGGGTTCAATAACCAGATCTCTGGTTTCATGGCACTAATATGAAATATAATTGTTTTGCTTATGTTGTAGTGTGGCATTCCACATTTAAAATATTCTGAAGAAATTTTAAACAGGTGATGTAACAATATATTGTCCTTCATTTTGATACTCTTTTCAACCTACTCTCTGTAGAGGTAACTCAGCTATTGAAATTTTCCAATGCATGTTTAATTCTATACTTGGAGTTCAGTGATTTCAGATTTTGAAAATAGAGCTTAATATTTTTTTTTTTCTGGAGAAACTCTGGGCTATGTTTAGATCAATCAAATAAAGGCAAAAAATAAAATTCTGCTTATTGAAATAGGTTATTTAAGAGGTACTGAAGAACTTGGAAGAACCCTAATTCCTAAAGTCTTTCCTAACATTTCCAAATTCACTCCTTACCATCCTCAGTGGGACACCTGTGATGCTTCCCATTGTGAGCCTAGTCTTTTATTTATTTATTTATTTATTTGAAAATTTCAGGACAGTTGACACACAATGTTACATTAGTTTCAGGTGTACAACTTAGTGATTCGACAAGTTTATATATTATGCTGTGTTCCCCAGAAGCACAGCTACCATCTGTCCGATTACGTGGCTGTTACAGTATCATTGACGGTGTTCCTCATGCTCTGCTCTTTATCATCATGACTTACTCTGTGACTGGCAGCCTGTGTTTCCCTCTTCCTTTCATCCATTTTACTCAACCTCTCACCCTGCTCCCCTTCAGCAACCATTAGTTCTCTGTATTTATAGCTCTGATTCTGCTTTTTCTTTTGCTTGCTCATTTTTTAGATCCCATTTGTGAGTGGAATTATATGGTATTTGTCTTCCTAAGTCTAACTTCTTTCACCTACCATAATACCCTGGAGGTCCATCCATGTTGTCTCAAGTGGCAGGATCTTATCCTTTTTTATAGCTGTGTAATATTCCTCTGTGTGTGTGTGTGTGTGTGTGTGTGTGTGTGTGTGTGTACCACATTTTCCTTATCTATTTGTCTATTGATGGACACTTAGGTTGCTTCCATGTCCTGAATATTATAAATAATGTTGAAATAAACATAGAGGTGCAAATATCTTTTCACATTAGTGTTTTCATCTCCCCTGGGTAAATACCTAGTAGTGGAGTTTTTGGATCCTATGGTATTTCTATTTTTAATTTTTAGAGCAACATCCATACTCTTTTCCACAGTGGCTGCACCAGTTTACATTCCCACCAACAGTGCATGGGGATTTCTTTTTCTCATTGCCAATATGTATTTTTTGTCTTCTTGATTTTCGCCATTCTAACAGGCATGAGGTAACATCTAATTGTGGTTTTGATTTCCATTTCCCTAATGATTAGTGATGTTGAGCATCATTTGATGTATCTGTTGGCAATTTGTATGTCTTCTTTGTAAAGATGTCTTTTCAGATCCCTTGCCCATTTTCTAATTGGATTTTGTGTGTGTGTGTGTGTGTGTGTGTGTGTGTGTTGAGTTGTAGTATTTCTTTATATATTTTGGATATTAACCCCTTATTGGATATGTCATTTGCAAATATGTTCTCCCATTCAGTAGGTTGTCTTTTAATTTTCTTAGTGGTTTTCTTCTTCACTTAAGAGCTTTTTATTTTGATGTAGTCTCAATAGTTTATTTTTGCTTTTGCTTCTTACCTTAGGAAACATATCTAGAAAAATGTTGCTCTGGATGATATCAGAGAAATTATTGTCTGTGTTCTTTTTAGGATTCTTATGGTTTTAGGTCTCATGTTTGGGTACTTAATCCATTTTGAGTTTATTTCTATGTATGATATTAGAAAGTAGTTTCTAGTTTCATTCTTTTATATAGAGCTGTCCAGTTTTCCCAGCACCATTTTTTGAAAAGATTGTCTTTCCCCTTTTCGATAGTTTTGCCTCCTTTGTCTAGGTTAATTGACCATAAATATGTGGATTTATTTCTGGGGTTTCTATACTATTCTATTGATCTCTGTGTCTCTTTTTGTGTCAGTGCCATACTGTTTTTATTACCATAGCTTTGTAGCCTATCTTGAAATCTGGGATTGTGATGCCTCTATCTTTGTTCTTCTTTCTCTGGATTTCTTTGGCTATTTGGCATTTTCTGTGGTTCCATACAAGTTTTAGTATTATTTATTCTAGTTTTGCAAAAAATGCTAATAGTATTTTGATGGGGATTGCCCTGAATTCTTAGATTGCTTTGGATAATATAGACATTTTGACAATATTAATTCTTCTAAGTCATAAGCATGGAATATCTTTCCAGTTGTGTCATCTTCAATTTCTTTCATCAGTATTTTATAGTTTCTAGAGCACAAGTCTTTCACCTCTTTGGTTACATTTATTCCTAGGTATTTTATTCTTTTTGATACAATTGTAAATGATTTTTTTTTTCAATTTTTCGTTCTCTGACTTCATTGTTAGTGTGTAGAAATGCTATCAATTTCTGGGTATTCATTCTGTATCCTTACACTTCACTGGATTTGTTTATTACTGCTAGTAGTTTTTTTGGTGGAATCTTTGGGATTTTATATGTATAGCATCATGTCATCTGCAAAAAGTGACGTTTTAACTTCTTCTTTACCGATATGGATGCCCCTTATTTCTTTTTCTTGTCTGATTGCTGTGGCTAGGACTTCCAGTACTATGCTGAATAGAAGTGGCAAGAGTGGACATCCTTGTGCTGTTCCTGACCTTAGAAGGAAAGCTCTCAGTTTTTAACCATTGAGGATGATGTTTGCTATGAGTTTTACATGGATGATCTTTATTATGCTAATCTCAAATGCAGACTTGGAATACCTTAAATAAAACTGAAAGGAGAAGCCAATGTACTCTAAGTCCAAGTGCTGCCCACCAAGTTGCCTACCACCTTTCCCAAGGACTGCTATTACAGCTTACTTAGCTACTTATCAGCCAATAAGCATGGATTTCTCATCCCAGGATGAATACGTTTCAATCTTTCTGAAGTATACCCTTTAGAAGTAAATTTAACACTCACCTGTTGATAGTAAACTCTTTTAATTTCTTTTGAAAATGAATTTATTTTACTCATGTTCTTGAAAGATATTTTTAGTTATTATTCAATTTTAGGTTGTCAATTATTTCTTCTCAGTCCTTCAAAGATACTTTCTTCTGGCTCCCATTTTTTGTTATTGAGAATTCCCTATGTTGTCATTCTTTTGTAGTTAAACAGAAATTTTCCTCTATGTTCTTTTTTACTATCATCTCATTTTCTCTTACATTCTGTAATTTCACTACAGCATGCCTATGTATGGACTTCTTGTTTTCTATCCTGTTTTGCTCACATAATGCCTCCGTATATGTGGACTTATGTCCTTTACCATGTTTGAACAATTCTCAGCTATTATTTATTCAAAGATTAGATCTGTATCATTTGCTCTAGTTTTTATGTCTGGGCCTTCAAGTGGGCATACATTGGACAATTTCATTCTTAACCTTATCTTCTGAATTCTCTTTTATATTTTTATAAAACTTTACCTTTCTGTGCTGTGTCTTGGGTAACGTTTTAGGTGCGGTTTCTAGTTTACCACTTTGGATATACACTGTAGCTCACTTTAGGTCAGTCTAATTTGTTTGCTCTCATTGAGTTTTTTATTTCAGCAAGAATTATGTATAAATTTATTTTTATGTCTAAATTTATTTGGTCTATTTTCAAATTTATCTGGTCTTTTTGGATTATCTTTTTTTCTTTTTCATTTTTCATCACTGTATTTCTTGTTTCTTTAAATATTTCACAAATGTATGATTTTATCTTTATTTCTTAAAAAGTAGTTTATGTAAATATAATTACTGGCAATCTTTCTCTCCCTCAAAAAATCATTTCTTATAAATTTGACTATTTTTGATAAAAGCTCATATTTGATTGATCTTAACATGTGTAAATACTGGGGCCTAGATTAAAGATGTTTTCATCAAGAGATATGTTTTTTCTTTTCTCCAATCCCCCCCCTTTTTTTTGCCAGGAAATATTAACAAATTGAGATACAAATCTTATTTCCCTTTTCAGATTCCCTGTCTCATTACAGTAGACTCTCTGGTTTACCTCTCCCCTTCCTGTAGGCAATCATATTTGTAATGCTCCTTAGGAAAAAACCTGCCTTTTCCCATACTTATTAATTCAAGCTCAGATCAGGGTTGTTTCCCCATCCTAGGAGTTCCCTTTACTTCCATGCCCCCAACTAAGTTTCCCAACAAAATTCATATTTTATCCAAGGGTTATCCACTTTTCTACATTGATAAAACCCTAGGTATACATGCTGCACTGGAAAAAAATCATTTTTCTTTATCTGCGTAAATCTTTTATTTATTAACATTTGGTATTACGTTTCAAAGAATTCCAACGCAAAGCTAATTACATTTTTAAGAAAAGGAAAAGAATTTAATGGCTCGCATAGCTGTTTCCAGATTTCCTAAAACACTCTGGAATCATCAACGATGGCTCCCAGAAATGGTTGTAAAATCTTTCTGATTTCTGTTGCTAGTTTTGCTCTACAATTTACTGCTTCTCTGAATTGCAGATTTTTTTCTGAAGTGCTGATCTTGTCTCTAATGCTGCCAGAGAATGTGTCTCACTCAGGCAACATTCACAACTATTTCATGTTGCTCTGCAAAGGGTAACTTGTCCTTTTAGATTTTCTATAATGTTCTTTTATCCACTTAATAATGTGAAACAGTTTCCCCTGGGCTGAGTCAAGGTACTTTTAACTGGTCATTCAGACACTTCATTCTAGGCATCTCTCCATAGAGTGGTTGTCTTTTGACCATCTCCTATGAATTTAATGGAAGGTCTTGATCTTAATATCTCAGTACTCAAGCTCTTCGCTATTTAACAAGTGAATTCTAAAGAAACGGTCATGCAAACAAGACTTCTGCCAGTTTGCCTTGATATCATACTTTAACAAAAATATGGGTATTTATTTGTAATTTGATAAGTGCCATGAATATAACGATTGCTATGTGAATATAAACTGAATCTAATTTTTGAGATGAGGAACGACCAGGGAAAGCTTCTGTGGAGAAGTGAAGATAACTAAGAATAATCTAGGGAGGAAAAAAGGAAATGAGAAAAGAACCTCTCTAGGGCAGAGGGAGTAATATGTGCCAGGAACAGTGAGATGGCAGTTATAGAAGCAAAAGCGCAGAACGACTGATTTGTATCCAGTGATGGAAATGGCTAGAGATGACCTTGGGAGAAGTAGGAAGAATTTCAACATCAGATAGGACATGTTAATAAAGTTAGACTTTAAATCTGAGAACAGTGTGAGACCTTTAAGGTATCTATTATGTAAAAAAAGAGAATTACATTTGAAATTTAAAAAATTCCAGTGATAATGGAAAAAAAAGAGAGATTTGGTTGAGAGTAGGAAGCTAGAGTGGATCTGAAGAGATCCGTGGCAATGTTGTAAGTGAGAAGTAGTGGTGGGTTGGACTATGGGAGTTACCGTGAAAACGGAGAGGAGGTAGACTTAATAGATACTGAAGCGTGTACCTCTGGGCTTGAGCCACCGTTATAGAGTGATGAAGAATAAAAGTCCACAAAATCAGCATCAGTTTTTGATGAAAATACTCTTTCCATCCTTAGACAGAAATGGCCAGCAGTCCCTATGTGGACAGATGAATGGTTTCTCCAAACGTTGGCTGTGAAAGAAAGAAGGCAAGGAGGTCAGTGCTCAGAGAGGAAGACCATTTGTTCTTCTTTGCTCCTGCTTGTATTGGTCCTTCAGGTTAATCATAATTTTTTAAAGTTTTGTTTATTTATTCATGAGATAGAGAGAGAGAGAGAGAGAGAGAGGCAGAGGAAGAAGCAGTCCCCCTCTGCAGAGCAGGGAGCCCAATGTGGAACTCCATCCCAGGACCGTGAGATCATGACCTGAGCCAAAGGCAGATGCTTAACTGACTGACCTGCCCAGGATAATTGTAAATCTTTATCACTGTGGCTCAAGCACGTGATACATGACAAGGGTCTTACTGGAACTAGGAGGATCTATTTACAGGAGAGTTGCCATATGCTAATCTGTGTGTTCCATGCATTCTGCTAAACGTAGCCTAGGGGACAGTGCATACATCTCTTAGATCACAGGGTGGCTTATTTGGGCTAAGAAAGTTTCAGGGAAGGCGACTCCGTGGGCGGCATTCCTAGGACAGAGTGGTGTCGCAGGCCTCCACACCCAAAGGCCTACGCCCTTCTCCCAAACCCTCCGGGCCCTCAGCAGCCTCCGTGTTACATTTCAGCAAGCCAGGTATTAGGGACAATTTCATGCTCTGAATCAACCCAACAACCCTAGATGAATGGACGATGGAAGCCCACTATTTACACGTCCCTTTTCCCGTTCTCAGCACTCTCTGTTTTGTGCCCACCCTGCCCATCAAATTATCTTCTGCCACTTGCACATTTTCCCCTCAAAATGAATGAAATTTCTCTCTCTCTCTTTGTATTAGGCACAACATAGCACTTAATTCTTTGTAGTAACCTCCAATGCCCACTCTATTTTGTTTATTTATTTGTTTTTGTCTTTGGAAAATTAAAAAAAAAATACTTCAGAATCAGAATCTTTCATATCCTCACTGCACATGGAGGAGGGAGACTGAAAGTTTGTCTTTTCCCATTCCGCTTTCTTAAAAAGATGGACTTACTTTACCCTCAAATATACTTGGAATAATTGCTGCAGAATTACAAATTCTAAATAAGAAAGCTCTCTTTTATTTATCAATGGTATAGGCTTAAATTCACAGGAAAATCTTCTTGTTTGCCTGACCTGTGATGCTGCTCTCTGAGGACCTATTCTGAGTGCCTGAGAAAGGCTTCGCAAGATCTGAACTGGTGTTAAGGTTGATTTCATTATTGGTGTTGAAGTGGCAAGTCATCTTACTCAGCTTAGGCTCTACCTTGCAATCTTTCTAAAGTACTTCAATAAGAATCTGTGCTGCTAGTTTAGAATTTATTAACGTTTAAATCTTCCATTGGAATTGCATTAGGGTTCTCCAAAGGAAAAAAAAACCACCCTTTATATTTATTAAGAGCAATTGGCTCCCATAATAATTATGGAGGCTGAGAAGACCCGCAATATGCTGAAGCTGGAGACCTAGGAAAGCTGGGGGTGTAATTCTAGTCTGAGTCCAAAGCTCGAGAACAGGAAAGCTATTGGTACCAATCCTCGTCCAAGGGCAGAAGGAAGACTGATATTCCAGCTCACGTGGATGAGCACTAAGGGACCAAGTATCCTCCTCCTTTGTTTTTTACTTTGTTCAGGCCCTCGATAGACTGGATATGGCCCACTCACACGGGGAGGATCATCTGCTTGCTGAGACCACTGGTCCAACTACCTACTAGTACCATCTGGAAACACCTTCGCAGACACAATCAGAAACGATATTGAATTTGGCCTCCTGGCGGCCCAACTAAATCGACACATGAAAATTTATGATCACAGGAATCATTTACTATGCAAAACAGTATATTCTAAAAGAAAAGTCAAAACACCTTATTGCATTTTATGTTGTCAAAGACAAAATTAAAGAGACATTTTTCAGTCTGTTGCAAGAGGGAAAGTATTCCGCATCTGAAAAGTAGACTGTTGTGATAGGGCAACTTAGAGTTGTGATCGTTTTACAGGCAGGGGAAGTCTCCTTCGCTCAGCTGAATGGGTAATGCTTATCTCTGTGTCTAGCTCTTTTCAGAGGGACGCACAGTTCTCATCTCAGCTAGTCATTCTTTTTTTTCCTCTTTATTATCATATAATGTATTATTTGTTTCATGGGTACAGGTCTGTGACTCATCAGTCTTACAAGTATACAATGCTCGCCACAACACATACCCTCCCCAGTGTCCATCACCCATCCCTTCCACCCCCTCCACAACAGCAACCCTCTGTCTGTTTCCTGGGATTAAGAGTCTCTTAAGGTTTGTCTCCCTCTCTGGTTTCGTCCTGCTTCATTTTCCCCTCCCTTCCTCTATGATCCTCTGCCCTGTTTCTTAAATTCCACATATCACTGAGAGCATATGATAATTGTCTTTCTCTGATTGATTTATTTCGCTTAACATAATACTCTCTAGTTCCATCCATGGCATTGAAAATAGCAAGATTTCATTTTTGATGGCTGCATTATATACATATATATACATGCTGCATCTTCTTAATCCATTCATCTTTCAATGGACATCTGACCTTTTTCCATAGTTTGGCGACTGTGGACATTGCTGCTATGAACATTGGGGTGCATATGGCCCTTCTTTTCACTACATCTGTCTCTTTAGGGTAAATACCCAATAGTGCAATTGTGGGTCATGGGGTAGCTCTATTTTCAACTTTTTCAGGAACCCCCTACTGTTTTCCAGAGTGGATGTACCAGCTTGCATTCCCACCAACAGTGTAGGAGAGTTCCCCTTGCTCCATATCCTCATAGGGTACATCTGTTGTTTCCCGACTTGTTAATTTTGGCCATTCTGACTGGTGTGAGGTGGTATCTCATTGTGGTTTTGGTTTGTATTTCCCTGATGCCGAGTGATGTGGAACACTTTTTCGTGTCTGTTGGCCATCTGGATGTCTTCTTTGCAGAAATGTCTGTTCATGTCTTCTGCCCATTTCTTGATCGGATTATGTGTTCTTTGGGTGTTGAGTTTGATAAGTTCTTTATAGATTTTGGATACCAGCCCTTTATCTGATACGTCATTTGTGAATATCTTCTCCCGTTCTGTCAGTTGTCTTTTGGTTTTGTTGACTGTTTCTGTTGCTGTGCAGAAGCTAGTCATTCTTTAGACAAAGAACAAGAATCCAGAGGGTCCATGTTTGATAATTATTATTCATATTTTAGGAACTTGTCTCCAAGTCTTATGGGAGTCAATGAAAGAGTAGAGTGAGACTTACCTAAGTCTTATGGAAAAACATGGTTCTTTGTGGTAAATTGTTTTCTGGAACACAAAATGCTGCAAAGGGAAGATTTCAAAAACAAATGTGTAGCAGGATTTCTTACAAGTAACTGTTTTCTGGGAAAACAGGGCTCAGGTAAACCTTACCATTATTAATTTTTTACATGTGAATTCTAAATCCTTGAAATAAATTTATTTTGGTCACTACTTCCCAGGTGCTGCTGATTTTACAAAACTGAGTCACGACTTGAATTTTGGAAAATTTTTGACTAAAGAGATGTTAATAAAGAAGTTAATTTTGTGGGAACATGTTTAGTTTTATCTAGAATTTGCAGGAATATGAGGCCATCTGCTTTATGTTTATGTTTACGTTAGTAAATTGGTCATTTTATGTCTTTCATTTGGTTTATTTAAATAGCTAAAATTCAGAGCTTTACTAATCATGATGAGATTGTCCTGTCACCAAATAGAGTCGGTTCCTTGGTTGAAATGGAACAGTTGCTTTCTTGGGGAATGATTTTTATAGTGATTGTTTAAACTTGACCTATTTCCATGATATTGATTACATATAAATCAAATGTTTCAGAGTATCATTGCTTTAACACTTTTCTTGGAAACTTGGCAAGAAACCTCCTATTTTAGTTCAGCAAAATTATACCCATGCTTGTATTCTATCAAACCATGCACCCTCCCAACCTGCATTGATGAACATCCTTCTGTTTCAGGGGAAATGTCAAATAAAAACTCCACTTCAGCTTTTTGTTTTGTTTTGCTTTGTTTTTTTTCAGTAACTGCTTGTCCAGCCCTGAGCTAGTTGCCAAGCAAAAATATGATTGTTTTCCAGTCAATGGGAAGTAATCCAGTGGCACTTTTCCATTTATAATGCCTTTCAATGAGAAAGGAGGTTGTTAGGCAACGGATGGCATAGGGTGGGATCAGGGAAAAAGACTTTAGAGTTAAGAATTCACGCCAAATACTATTCCAAATTCTATACTGAGTCAATGTTTTAAACTTATTTTGAAATAATTTTAGGGGCACCTGGGTGGCTCAGTGGGTTAAGCCCCTGCCTTTGGCCCAGGTCATGATCTCAGGGTCCTGGGATCGAGCCCCGAGTCGGGCTTTCTGCTCAGCAAGGAGTCTGCCTCTCCCTCTCTCACTCCTGCCTCTCTGCCCACTTGTGATCTCTCTCTGTCAAAGAGAAAGAAAGAAAGAAAGAATTTTAGATTCAAATAAAGTTGCAAAAATAGTACAGAGTTCCTGTGTACCTTTCAACTAGTTTTCCCTAATGATAGCATCTTACAAAACCCTAGTGCGGCTATCAAAATCAGGAGATTGAAACCATGAGCGACTGTGGACTCTGAGGAACAAACTGAGGGTTTTAGACAGGGTAGGGTGGGGGGTGGGTGAGCCTGGTGGTGGGGATTAAGGAGGGCACGTACTGCATGGAGGGTTTTAGAAGGCAGGAGGGTGTGGGGATGGGGTGAGTCCAGTGATGGGGATTATGGAGGGCACGTACTGCATGGAGCACTGGGTGTGGTGCATAAACAATGAATTCTGGAACACTGAAAAGAAATAAAATAAAATTCTAAAAATTAAGGAAATTGAAATTGGTGCAAAATTATAAACTAAACTACAGACTTTATTAAGATTTCACCAGTTTTTACATGCACTTCCTTTTTTTCTTTTTGCATTTTGCTGTTGTATAGTCTATAAAATTTTATCACATGCATAGATTTGTATAATTTCCACTAAAATCAGGATAGAAAACTGTTCTGGCACTACCTTGTATTTGCTGTCTGTTGATTTTCTTTTCCCAAATTGATGTTTCTGATTGCCAATACAGTGAATAATTTTGGAATATATCCTGGAAATTTTAAGTCATATTATAAGACTATTTATGTTTATATCTTCTATTTCAGTATGTAATCTACATGTTAAACTTCCAGATGCATGCCCTGGCCCACTTTCATGGGTTGTCGTTTAAATGCTAACTGAGATCCCAAAACCTTTGAGTGCTGTCTGGCCTGCTCTGTTTATGTGCTTTTCAGTGAGGGGCCAATGTGAAACCTTAGTAATATTCTGCACCACAGATTGGTTTTCAAATATTTTGCTTTGTGATTCTAGTTGGTTTCATGCTTAGGTCACTCTGAAATCTGCCCAGAATTTCACACACAGAATCCCTTTCTGCAGCTCCCTTCCTCTCCCTATGAGTGACTTCTGCATTCTACTTGGGTGCAAGTTGGGTGCTTCATCTTTGTGGCCATTCTTTGAGAGCGGGCTTAGCGTAGTTGACAGGAGTCCCATTTCAGTCTCCACAGTATATGGCAGAGAGATGAAAGGGTGCTATTTCTTTGCTGATGTTCACTTAATTTAAGATTGGGATTACCCACATAGTTTAATTCCAGTTTCCGTAATCACAGTGCTCAGTGTGGAGGGAGGGGAATGCACCTTTGCTCACGATAGTGCAGTCTGGGGAGGGGTACTGAGGCTCTGACACAGTCTCCACAATGCATGGTGGGAAGAGGTAGGGATGCTACCTACTTAGTGTAGGGCAGGGATGGAAGACAGCATTCTGTCCAGTCTCTATGGCATCCTGTGGGGCAACAGTGAGGCACATCACAGCTTTTATCATTCCAGACCTGGAGGGAAGTCAAAAGAGTTATGTTTTACAGGGCCACCCTTTTCCCAGTCTTGTATAAAGAAGCTATGTTTTCTTGGGACTTAAAAAAAAAACCAAAACTTTTTGCATTGGCATTTCTAGTTTATGGGTTTCTCTGTTAACCAGCCTAGGGTACACAGGACGCAAAACAAACAAAAAACAGAGAATTCACTTCAGCATATTCCTCAAGTTATAAAATTCCTAGTTTATCTTCTTTTCTTTGTTTTTCAATTGCTCTGATATTTATTTATTTTGTCCAGGGTTTTTAGTTATAATTAGTAAAAAGAATAAAGGATAATGAACTAACTCATTCTCTAGAATGGAAAGACCAGTGGTTAGTCAATTTTTAGGCCAGATATTCAGTCTAGCCTCATTTTCTGTTTTTTAGTGTTTGCTAAATATATTCTGTGTGCTGTTAACTCTCCTCAAGAGTTATGAAGGAAGTAGAAGACTTAGTCCCAGATCTCAAGTCCATTACAATCAAACTCAGTCAAAACATGTGAAAAATTTCTGTTTACCAGGAACATTTCTGAGCTAGGGATAAATATCGTAGTCTAGGTGGGGAACAGACATTCAAACACATGATCCCGTTACAAATGGGTAAAACCTATTGTGAAATGTTTTAAAAGCTTACTGAAACAATGAATATTTCTCTTTTTATATATGTACATTAATGCTACCTTATGATAACTGAGTTGGTTTTTGGAAGAAAGGCAGGAAATTGATAGACTATTTGGGAAATGAGACAAAAATATAAATTTTCATGCCAGAAATCCCCCAAATCACATGACGAGTGAGGCTTATATGGAGATATAATTGTTGAATGTGGGAAAAGGATAAGGAATGGGAGAAACGAGGGGAAATGTATTGTGACTTGGATGTGAGGAGCAGTATTTTAGCTGTCAAGATCAGTCACAGAGGAAGATGAACTACGTGAATTCAAGCCATGAGAGAAATGAGGGAAAAGTGACTTCTTACTATGGGACAGTCATGTGCTCCTATTTTGAGAATGGTTATAAGCAAGGAGCTCACATTACTCATTTCAATTTTGTAGGTGTCTTAGTTCAGACTTCTGTAACAAGGTACCACAGAGTGAGTAGCTTATAAACAATAGAAATTTATTTCTCACAGTCTGGGGCCTAGAAATCCATTGAGATGGGGGTGCCAACATGGTTATTTCTGGTGCGTTCCCTCTGCTGAGTTGCAGACTGTAGACTTCTCACTGTACACTCACATGGGTGGAAAAGTGTTAAAATGCTCTCTGGAGTCTTTTTTGTAAGGGCACTATTTCCACTCATAAGGTTCCACCCTCATGATCTAATCTCCTGAAGCCCGTCTCCTGATATCATCACACAGGAAATTAGGATTTCGATACATGGATTTTTTGAGGGGGGGGGACACAATATTTAGTCTGTTTCAATATGAAAGGGAAATACAGAGCTGCTAAAATTAGATATCTCATAGTACCTATATAATGCAATGCTCGCTAATATAAATGAATAAGGAAAAAGAAAAGAAAGTTAAAGAAAGCCATGGCACTTAATTAATGTTAAAATCACTCTAACAGAATGATTCTGAAGTGACATGACCATTTTTTAAGACACCAGAGAAAGGAAATATGATAATAGTAATTCTTGATGAAATATTGTTGCTTTTTAAATTAAAAATGAAAAAATTTTAAATTTCTAAGTGACTTAACAACTATTTCTCTTTAAAAATAAATTATAATTTATTTTTAAAAATGTCATGCCAATTTTAGAATCTAATCATATTTGAAATTGGATCAATTATAATACAAGGAAGACCCAAATCAACTTTTAAGAATTGCTTTCATACAACATTGACTTATATAATAAAATTAATTTTGAAATAGTTGAGTTATCTGATTTTAAATAAACCAAGGTATTAAGATTAAAGATGTGGAAAATTAAATTCCTCTCTAGTGTGAGAAAATGACTTACAAGCTCTTCAGTCTGTAATGTAATCGAATGGGTCCATTGAAAGGACGTATTGGTTTCTTAATATTTCACATAATATGAACACTGCTACTGCAAAGGAGGGAAGACTGACTACCGTCAGAGGTAACTGTCTTACTTCTGTTTGCCACCTATCATGTTAAGAGGAACACAGTGGCTCTTGGAAGAGAGAGGGCTTCTCTTGGGGTTTTGTGGGAACATCTGTTAATGCTGAAGGAGGAAGACCAACATGGCTCCAGGAATCTGGCCGGGAAATAAACCCTTGTTGTTAGAAGCAACAGCAGACCAGACTCTAGACTTGTAGGGGCTTAAATGCTCAGGAGACTGTTCATTTTACACAACAAAATGTCTGAAGATAAATCATCTACGTGTGGCACGACCACTCAAGGAGAACAACAGGGGCCCAGTCTCCTATCTCCCTGCTCTACCGTATTCAGCATGTTCCTGCCACCATCTCTGCAAGTGACTGTCGTGTCTTTAGTCACTGTTTCCACCGTAAGAGAGAAGAGACTATGAATTGTTAGTTTTTGAATAGAGCCAAACACAGAAGACCACGGGACACGGAGAGGATGTTGCCAAATGGTTGATTCGGTGTAAATGATCTTAAGAACAGCTTAGTTAAATGAACGTAGTGCCCTTGAACTTCCAACACAGTTTGCATTGCAAGAGTTTACTAAATTGCCACATCTTCTGGAATGAGCTTTATCTCCTGGGGCCTATCTTCTGGTCCACAACTATTTAAACTAATCTCCTTACCTTTAGTCTCGTATTTCTGTTGACTTATGACTCAGACACATCCTCTCTTCTTGTAGTTTTAGTATCTGATTATATTTTTCATTCCAAAATTTCGTTCTGTCTAGCTAAGAGAGTCTGATGCCTTGTTTCTTCCAGCTTTTGTAGTAGTGATCTCATTGTCTCCATGTATTTGTTGCCTTAAGCCTTTCTGTGTGGTTTTCTTAATTAAGTTGCAATTATGGCCACGGGTAGCTCCAAGGTTCACATCTTTTCAGCTTCACCAGTGAAAACGACACAACTCTTAGTTTTTTCATTTTCTACTTAAAATATCCTAGAGAAAGTCTATTGACATTGTCTAGTTCACATGCTCACCTCAGAAAACATGAGTAGTGAGATTAATTCCACTATGAAATGCGTGTGAGCAAATGTTGGACCATTTCCCTAAAAAAAGAATAGGGCCTTTCTTTCTCTTTCTCCCATCCTTTTTTTCTTTCTTTTTTAGATTTATTTATTTATTTGGGGTGGGCGGCAGTAGGAAAGGGAGAGAGAATTTTGAGAAGGCTCCATGCCTAGCATGGGGTCCGACTCAGGACTGGGTCTAATGACGCTGAGATCATGACCTGAACCAAAATTAAAAATCAGATGCTTAATGGACTGAGCCACCCAGGCACCTCAGAGTAAGGGATTTCTTAGCAGAATAGGGGATAAGTACTGACAGAATTAAAAAAGAAAAGAAAAGAACGATATATATTATTCTACCATATAAGGTTCTATTTATTTACTTTTTTAAATTTACTTTTCTAAAAATGCTATGCAATAACTTTTTTTTAGAGATTTATTATTTAGAGAACACGTGTGCACGCACAAGGAGGGGAAAGACAGAGGGAGAGGAAGAGAGAAACTCAAGCGCACTGTGCTCTGAGGGCAGAGCCTGCATGGGGTTCAATCTCTTGATCCCGAGATCATGGCCCAAGCAGAAACCAAAAGTCGGACACAAACCAACTGAGCCACCCAGGCGCCCCTACACAGTAATATTTTGCGGTACGGCTTGAAATTCTTTTAAGCAGTTCATAAATTATTTCAAATTTGAAGAGATAATCCTGTCTTCTCCCATTTTTACAGTTTTTATTTAAATTCCAGTTAGTTAACACACAGTGTAATATTGATTTCAGGTGTAGAATTTAGTGTAGAATTTAGACTTACATTCGGTACCGGTGCTCATCACACAAGGGCACTCCTTAATCTCCATCACCCCCTCAGCCCATCTTGCCATCCACCTCCCCCTGGTACCCATCAGTTTGTTCTCCCTAGGCGAAAGGCTGCTCCTTGGTTTGCCTTTCTCTTTTTTTCTCTCATGATCATTTGTTTGTTTTTTAAATTCCACGCAGGAGTGAAGTCATACCGTGTTTGTCTTTCCCTGGCGGACTTGGAGAAACCCTCTCTTCTCTTAAACCAGATTACAGGATGTTAGCTCCAAAGGGTACAGCTGTGTTGAAAGATCATAGTGGGAACACATTTAGTCTTACGTAGGGCGAAGAGAAGCATCACGCAGTGTGCGCGTGTATTTCCCAGGTCTTGCTCTTCGAAAGTGGACCCCAACCGTTCTGAAGAGAAAGAGAGAAAAAGTATTAAACATATCTTACACTTGCTAAAATTGTGAGGTAGAATACTACCCTTCGTATGATAAATACTGAACTAGACTCTACCCAGAGTGACAGTTCCATGGAGGACGGTAACCATGACTTAGCAAAACATATTCCCACTGAGATCAGTTCAGTTTCACTGTCTCTGAGGATAGAGAGTTACTGCAGTTTGAGCAAGTGATTTCAGTGGTTTTCCTTTCAGGTGGGCAGGAAGCAGTAAATGCAGCTATTTCCTGTGTAAATGGAAGTTTTACCAGAGGCAGAAGAGCAGCAATGCCTTTCCTCTGCGAGCAACAGGGTTGTGTAAAACAATTGCTAACAAAGCACTTCCACCTCTATTGTACCACTAAATTCTCGGTGTGTCAGGGAGGTGGATTTTCTTCCTTCTAAGAAGAAGAAAACTTACCAGAGATATTCCCAGGACTTGTTCAAGATCCTCAGACCTTAACAAGAGTCCAGAACCTCAAACCCAGGTTTTGCGATCCTAGTTCAGTTCTATTTTTATATCACAACCATCCTTTGAACACGAGAGGAAATATTCTCTGTCAGGTGTATGACAAAGACATGAAGGGACTTGAAGTAAAGATGCAAGATGTTCATCTTATATCAAAATCAGAAGATAATTATTCATTTATTCACTCTACCGTGAACTGACTGCAAATTTTATCTCTAATAACCAGAACGATGTATGGTATGGCAAGTAGGATAAGATAAGAGACTCGTATGATTAATGAGTGAACAAATGAACGAATGAATGCTAAGTCTAGCAAGCATCATGTCCCACTCATGATATGGTGATGTGTTAAAGACCCTGCTTTCAAAAACGTACTAATAGGGCACCTGGGTGGCTCAGTGGGTTAAAGCCTCTGCCTTCGGCTCAGGTCACGATCTCGGGGTCCTGGGATCGAGCCCCGCATCGGGCTCTCTGCTCGGCAGGGAGCCTGCTTCCTCCTCTCTCTCTGCCTGCCTCTCTGCCTACTTGTGATCTCTGGCTGTCAAATACATAAATAAAATCTTAAAAAAACCAAAATGTACTAATGAGTAGGAGATACACACATATCAGTAAGAAAATGCCATACGAAGTGAAAGATGTAAAGTAAAAAATACACAGGATGTTTTGAGGGCTCACAGGTAGTGGATAAGTTGAGCAAATCTTCACTGAGCAGGTGATACTTGAGCTGACTCTGCAGGACTGACCAGACCTTCCCTCACGGAGGGATGGAGCATCACCATCCCACGCGCCGGTGAGAGATGCGAGGAGCCCCTCTGAGGAGAGTCCGGGAAGGTGGCTGAGGGCAGCTTGCCACAGTAAGTGGACCGTGGAACGCTCTTGGCGCCGTGCGAAGGACACGGTTTTGGATTCCATGGTGACAAATAAACTTGTGTTTTAGAACACGGGGCCTGGTGGCAGCAGGGAAGATGGACTGAGGAAGCAGAGCTGCTCGCCAGGCATTTTGTCTGGCTCCGGCCTGCGAGCGAGAGCAGGGATTCCGGGCCGAGGCCAAAGCGGGTGGAGGGAAGGAGGCCGGCTCGAGAGGTCTGGTCCCAGCTTTGGGAGGCTCGAGGCTTGGATTTGAGAGCCCTGAGGAGAATGACAAATGCAAAATTACGTGTGAAAGCGGACATTTATTTATAAGGAGAAAAGAATCACCATAGATAACTAAGTTTGAATGACTGACAAATCTGAAAATTGCATAACGTCCAGAAAAATGACCAAGTATTTCTAGGAATTCCTCTCCTGAGACAGCTCTAGCGGGACAGGAATACACACAGTATGTGTCTGGGACATAATAGATACGTAAACTTTTGGATGCATATTCTTTAATATCTTCATGATAGTAATTTTGTGATAGTATTTTCCGTGGAAAGATTTGGAGGAAATTAAGAATTTTTCACTTACAGAAGATTGATTTTTTAAACTGATGGTCCGGATGCAAGAAAAGCGGCGGCTTTCCACGTAGTCGTACCCGCTGCTGGTAGCTGTGCCGCACGCAGACTGCGCCCCGGAAACGCAGGAATTCTGACAATCTTTATTTCAAGCATTTTTTAAGCAAAAAAAGGAAGAAGAGAACGTGGCAGGTTTATAAGCATTGTGCACGCTGCTGTGAATCATAGCTCTAACCACAGATGACTTCTGTTTTGACTAGGCCTTCATGGGAACCAAATACTCTTTTAAAATTGTGTCTGACAACTAGAAGCGTGTCCCGTCGCTAGCTCGGGTTCTGTACGTGGCAGGCCACGCCGACTCCTTTCGCGCCGCTGCAGTGGCCCGGGCCGGGGGCACTTCCCGCAGGGACGCACCGGTGGCTTTTCGGCTCCCCGCTGTGGCGCTTGGCCAGCTGGGCGCCGCAGGAGGGCTTCGGGAAGGCCAGCAACTCTGCAGCCACTCCTGGCGGTGGCTGTAAACCCACAGATGCATTCCCCCAGACCAGGACTGAAGTACTGGGGACCGCCTCCTCGCTGGATTCCAAGCCCCGTGTGTGGCGGCCCGGGCGGTGCTCCGCGTGCAGGGAAGCGCGACGGGGAAGAGCACTGCGGAGGCAGCCGTCGGAGCTGGCGGTGAGCGTTACCGTCGGAAAATTAAAGCGCGTGAACACGGAGCACACTGGTAGAGCCCATCTCGCGTGTCGGAAGGAGTCCATCCGTGCGAGAGGCCCCGTCGTCCTACGTGTATGATGCACCTGCCTCAGGAGGACGGAGCCCACCTTTGCGAGCCGGCTGGATATGAAGGACGAGACAAATAGGAGTCATGGGAGGCGACAGATTTTCTAGCTTCTAATACTGGTTGGATGATGCATGATAAACAAACAAACAAACAAACAAAAAATAGAGTCGCCAGTTTTCCAGATTTGATGGTCCCTCTTTCAGGTGATACCTCCCTGAGAGTAAAAATCTCATTTAGCACTAAAAATCCCTCATCCTGGAGATAATTCCTCAGGATGTAAAGGTCTCATTTTTCAGGGGAGGAAGTTAGGGAGAAAATACCAAACTGAAAATCCAACCCAAAAAATAGGGACTGAAAGAAAAAAAACCCCAATCCTGCTTTCAGTGTTAAATGAAGACAGACGATCTGCCTTTCGTAGCTGCGGCTGTTTTTGCCTCTGGCCACTGGTGTCAGCAGCTGTGATCTGCGTTTTGCAATAGCGGATCTTCCTTTGCTGGATCCCTCCGGGGACGCAGGCGAAACTTCAGTGCACCGTAGTGGTGAGTATTAACGATCTCTTTACTCGCCCGCGGCCTGGTTCTCGTGCTTTGTACCGAGACCGTGTTTGTGGAAGTGAACGAGGATCACCCAAACGAGAGCAGACGAGGCAGTTGCTCAGTTTGCTGCAGCCTGAGCTCCTGACGCGGGGGAAGCTCTACTGTCCCTAGGGGCGGCGCGGCGGCTGCTGGAACGACACGGCGGTGGAAGAACTGCAGCCGGCAGGCCCGCGCGGTCCGGGGGAAGAAGACAGCTCCGTTCCCGACCCGGGACTCCAGGGGCTTCGACGCACGGGGTCAGCCGCGCAGCCAGACCCACTCCGCTTCCCTCCAGCGCCGGGGGCCGCGTGCGACGCCCGCCCGCCTCGCCCGGCCCGTCCCACGAAGCCACGCCGTTGTCCCGGACCCGAAGCCGGGGCTCCACTAATCTGTGTAGTAAATTAACCTCCGAACTCACCAGGAGTCGCAGCGCATCCGCCGAGCAGAAGGACGAGAGCAAAGAAGCAAAACCCGCGCTTTCCCGGAGCGTGAAAACCGCCAGTTCCATGGATCCCGACGACGCGGTGCGGGAAATCCGCAAAGTGCTGGCGGCCCGGCCGGTCGCTGTGACTGCGAGCAGAGGGAGCGCTTCTCACCCGCTGCGGAGGAGAGCCTCGCGCAGTGGCACACGGAGGTGTGCAAGCTGCCGAGACTGTCTGAACGGGGTCCGGCGCAAGCGGGCTCAGGGAGTCACGGCTTCCCAACTTGCCGGCGCGCTCAGGCCGTCCCCAGCCGTGACGGCGTCAGATCCGCAGCGATTCTAAGGGTCTTCCTGAGCGCGGGTGGAAACGCGTAGACTAACGCTGGGTCACGACGTCTGCATCTGGATATTAAAAGGTGAGGACGAGGGAAACGAAATCCCCTGCGCTCGGCAGCCGCTCAGCAGGCAGAAGGGCCGAAACGGGAGCGGCTCCGGGCGGCCCAGCGCAGGGCTTGTTGGCGCAGGAGCGCGGCGAGTGGGGCCGGCGGTTCCCTGTGGAGGAAGGACGGAGACCCGAGAAGCCGACGGTTGTCGACCACGTCCCCACCGTCCCGGGACACGCGGGCCCGCTCCGTGGCCGACCGCGGCCGGACTTGCGCGCCCTAGTTCCGCGGCCGCGTGTGCTCTGGCCCTTGTCCATTTGTATATTCAGCCTCTCATGCTCGTTTGGTTGAGTATCGTGAATACTATGGCTGTGTTTTCCAGGAATTTCCAAGAATTCAAATAATGAAAATAAGACCAATGATAATACTAATACCGGCATTATCCAGATGTCACCAAAAACGAGGGCTTGACAACTTTGCCATTTTAATGGCAGGACACATATAAACACATTAGGAAGATAAGTGATCAAAACAAACTATTTGGCACAATATGCAGAAAATAATTTGGGGTTGGGCACCGTGGAGAAGGGGATGGTAACACTCTCACAACTGTTTCCTTAAAATGCCTGAGGATCTTTGAAGAGTCCCTATGGTGATGAAAAAAGATGAGCTGACTGCACTTGAGTTTCTCAAGGTTATAGGTAGGTTGTTACAAAAACTTAGGCCAAGAAAACACCTCATTTTTTAGAAATAAGACTGCTTCAGGATGCAAGATTTACCAAAAAAAAAGGCAGTGAAATCAAATATGGCTTTTCCAAATTCTTTACTGAAACTTCAACTTACTTGGAATTCACCTTTGATTTAACAAATTCAAATTACATCTGTGCCGTAAAATGATTTTCCCTGAGAGAGAGTTACCTTATGCTAACATCCAATGTACTCTGAAATGTTTAAAGTGATGACATTTTAGACATGGAAAGTCTCCTTACGATAAACTCACAGATGTGAAGAACCTGGCTGACATCCGGCTGGCCTACCAGAACAAGCCTGTACGTACAAAGAGGAACATTTTCGGAGAGACGGAAACTAATCCCTACAAGCCCCCAAACCTGCTGTTGCTAGTAAGTAAAATCCTAAATAATCCACGTTCAAACGATTTCACAGGGAGGATATTTACATTAACGTCATCACATTTGACTGACACCAGAAATCAGTGTAATGTGGGTTTGAGAAAAGCAAAGCTGCTTGTCATGTTTGTCTGTATCCAGGTGTACTGTTACATAAGAGAACAGGTGAGCACCCTAAATCCTGAAGGTAGTTCAGAGAAGTATTACTTGGAAAGAGAGCAGAAAAGTACTCTCTTTCTTACAGGACAGAAAGACCCACGACAAAGTTACTTTTAAATTAAACGTGGATAATGCCTCTTTAATTAGATTTTATTTTCTCCTTTTTTTAATTTTTAATTTTTTTTAGAATTTATTATGTCAGTCACCATGCAGTACATCATTAGTTTTTGATGTGGTGTTCCATGATTCATTGTTTGCATTTAACAGCCAGGGCCCCGGGCAGTCCGTGCCCTCCTTAATACCCATCACTGGGCTAACCCATCACCCCACCAGATTCCCTTCTAAAACCCTCAGTTTGTTTCCTGTAGTCCATAGTCTTTCATGGTTCACCTTCCCCTCTGATTTCTTACCCTTTATTTTCCCTTTCTTCTCCTAATGTCCTTCATGCTATTCCTCATGCTCCACAAGTAAGTGAAACCATATGATGATTGTCTTTCTCTGTTTGACTTATTTACTTAACATAATCCCCTCCAGTTCCATCTGTGTCAGTGCAAATGGTGGGTAATCATCCTTCTCTGATGGCTGAGTAATATTCCATTGTATGTATGGACCACATCTTCTGTATCCATTTGTCTGTTGAAGGGCATCTCAGCTCTTTCCACAGTTTGGCTATTGCAGACATTGCTGCTATGAACATTGGGGTGCAAGTGCCCTTTCTTTTCACTACATCTGTATCTTGTACTTTTCTTTTCTTTTTTTTTTTAAAGATTTTTATTTATTTATTTGACAGACAGAGATCACAAGTAGGCAGAGAAGCAGGCTGAGAGAGAGGAGGAAGCAGGCTCCCTGCTGAGCAGATAGCCTGACGCTGGGCTCAATCCCAAGACCCTGGGATCACGACCTGAGCTGAAGGCAGAGGCTTAACCCACTGAGCCACCCAGGAACCCCCACTACATCTCTATCTTTGGGGTAAATACCCAGGAGTGCAATTGCTGGGTCACAGGGTAGCTCTATTTTTAACTTTTTGAGGAACCTCCACACTGTTTTCCAAAGTGGCTATACAAGCTTGCATTCCCACCAACAGCGTAAGAGGGTTCCCCTTTCTCCACATCCTCTCCGACATCAGTTGTTTCCTGCCTTGTCAATTTTGGCCATTCCAGCTGGTGTAAGGTGGTATCTCAGTGTGGTTTTGATTTGAATTTCTCAATGGCTAATGATGTTGGGACATTTTTTCATGTGTCTGTTAGCCATTCGTATGTTTTCTTTGGAGAAGTGTCTGTTCATGGCTTCTGCCCATTTTTTGACTTGATTATTTGTTTTCTGGGTGTTGAGTTTGAGTTCTTTATAGATCTTGGATATCAGCTCTTTGTCTGTAGTGTCATTTGTGAATATCTTCTCCCATTCCATGGGTTGCCTCTTTGTTTTGTTGAGTGTTTCCTTTGCTGTGCAGAAGCTTTTGATCTTGATGAAGTCCCAGAAGTTCATTTTCGCTTTTGTTTCCTTTGCCTTTGGAGACATGTTTTGAAAGAAGTTGCTATGGTCAATGTCGAAGAGGTTACTGCCTATGTTCTTATCTAGGATTTTGATGGATTCCTGTCTTACATTGAGGTCTTTCATCCATTTTGAGTTTATTTCTGTGTGTGGTGTAAGAGAATGGTTGAGTTTCATTCTCCTGTATATAGCTATCCAATTTTCCCAGCACCATTTATTGAAGAGACTTTTTTCTATTGGATATTTTTTTCTGCGTTGTCAAAGATTATTTTACCATAGTGTTGAGGGTCCACATCTGGACTCTCTATTTTGTTCCATTGATCTTTGTGTCTGTTTTTGTGCCAGTACCATGCTGTCTTGGTGATTACCTCTTTGTAATACACCTTGAAATCAGGCAACATGATGCCCCCAGCTTTGTTTTTCTTTTTCAACATTTCCTTGATGATTCAGGGTCTTTTCTGATTCCGTACAAACTTTAGGATTGTTTGTTCCAGCACTTTGAAAAATGCCGTTGGTATTTTGATTGGGATGGCACTGAAAGTATAGATTTTATAGACATTTTAACAATGTTTATTCTTCTGATCCATGAGCATGGAAGGTTTTACCATCTTTTTGTGTCTTCTTCAACTTCTTTCATGAGTTTTCTGTAGTTTCTAGTACTATAGATGCTTCACCTCTTTGGTTAGGTTTATTCCAAGGTATCTTATGGTTTTTGGTGTTATTGTAAATGGAATCAATTCCCTAGTTTCTCTTTCTACAGTTACATCATCAGTGTATAGGAAAGCAACTGATTTCTTTATTTTCTTCTTTTAAAATGTCTTACATTTTAGTCTATTAAGAACACATAAAAAGGTAGCTTCAAAATTTAAATATCCAATAAAAGGTTTAAAGAGGAATGAAAATAAATTGTTACATAAGAGGACAGGAAGAAAATGATAAACTATAAACATATTGTGATATTTTTCTTTATACATAATTATTTAAATATTTATTTAGTCTTAATTGCTTTATTAATTTGTTATTTACTTCCGCTTGCAAGTGTCAACTAGCTCTATTTCTGTTTTAAATTATAGCATTTAGGAGCACCTGGGTGGCTCAGTGGGTTAAAGCCTCTGCCTTTGGCTCAGGTCATGATCTCAGGATCCTGGGATCGAGTCCTGCATCGGGCTCTCTGCTCAGCGGGGAGCCTGCTTCCCCCTCTCTCTCTGCCTGCCTCTCTGCCTACTGTGATCTCTCTCTCTCTCTCTGTCAAATAAATAAAGATCTTCAAAATAAATAAATAAATTATAGCATTTATATAACAGAACAGTAAGTAATAAGTAAAAATCCATCAGTTTGTTTTGATTCATAAATAATTCTTCTAATACTCTGAAAATACATAGAAATCTATGTAAAAAATTTTGATAAACCACTTGGAAAAATTAGCTAATAACTTTTAAAGAATCCTGAATTCTATGCTTTTGACTCCATGATTACGATTAATATATTTATAAGTATAAATATCAGAATATATATAGCCTCATTAAAATGATATAAACCACTATTGTATATATGAAAATAATTTTTTGTTTTTCCTTAGAACATGTTGAATGTTATTTTGTCTTTTTATTATGTTCTAGCCTTTGAACTTCCAGTTTTTATTTTCATACAACAGAGATCACTACTTTCACTCAGAGAATGTTTTAATATCTCAATGTTTTGGCTTAAGATAATAAAGATTTTTCTTTGCAGTCAATGTTCTAAGGCTAATAATCTACATTCTGTGTGTGATTTTTTTATTAAATCATTTATGTCATCTATTTCATGATTATCTCTGAAACATTTGCTTCTAGGTCTATTTCCAAGCACTAAAAAAAGTACAAGAAAAAAAGCTGTAAAGAAGCATTGCTGAATCCTCATACAAAATGACTATATTTCCACATTGTGAATATCTAATAGGTTTTCAGAGCCCTCAAATTAACAAATTATAAATAAAAGTTAAATTTCAATATTATATAATTTATCTTCTCTCCCTTAAACATATATATTGAGTTTCTTAAAGAGCTATATTCATAATAATTAATTGAAAAGGAACTATGAATTAAATGATTCCTCAAATGTTAACAGTTTTATCATCTGGTGATCGAATATGAATGGTTTCAAATGAGAAACAATCACCAAGTTTATTTTAAATAATACAGAAGCTAAATGATTCCATGAAACTTTTTTTAAAAGATTTAATTTATGTATTTGACAGACAGAGATCACAAGTAGGCAGGGAGGCAGGCAGAGAGAGAGAGGAGGAAGCAGGCTCCCTGCTGAGCAGAGAGCCAGATGCAGGGCTGGATTCCAGGACCCTGGATCATGACCTGAGCCGAAGGCAGAGGCTTAATCCACTGAGCCACCCAGGTGCCCCACGATGACATTTTTTATTGAGATTTTTGTTTCTAGCTAAATTGAGATGCAAGTGAAAATATTCTTTTTTACTCTTCTCTCAGTGCTGTGTTCAGTGGAACAAAACAGAAGGGAAGAGGCAGGAGGGAATGGAGGGGACAGATGACGCTTGTAATCCGAATGGCTTTCTGACACATGTGTCATTGCCTGCCTAGATGAGCTTAGCCAAGTCATTCTTTGAGCTTGAACGATTTATCTACAAAATTCTCAGTCCATACAATTTTTGAGAGAAGTAACTTAGATTACACTTGTGAAAACGTCTGGCGTGAAGTCTGGTGACTAAATGACATTTAATGAATGTTCATTTTTCATTCTTTCAGTTATTTATTCATTCTTCATGATACATTTCTACTTTTATCGTCCCTAGAGCCAAGTCTCAGTCACAGGTAAACTTTCTTCATGACCTCTTTTCTCCAGCATCACCGAAGTATTTAGCTTGCATGTAGTTATTTTGCTCTTTCCAGCTCTTCTATAGAAAGGGGAGCACCTTCTAAAATGCTTGCATTTTTACTTCTCTGAAACACATATAAAGTATCACTAGATAATTGGAAACTAATGATAATCATTGATATTTCTGAACTTGTCTCAGTAGTGAATTGGGCCTAGGATTCTCAGTATGCTCCTTCCTCAATGTTATTTGAGAATGTTTTAGTTCTTTTCATGTTCTCAATCAGTTTAGCACAGTCTTAGGTTGATAACTGATGAAACTGATCCTCCTTCAGTCCAAAAGAGGATTTCATGAAAGTGATGCCAAGGTTTATGGATCTTCACCAGAATGTGCTTAGATTTCCATTGTGATAGTATCCTTTTTCCCTTCCCAACCATTTCCACCACCTCATTCTTTTTTTTTTTTTTTGGCTCTGGAATTGATGAATTTCTACCTTGTAGATTCCTCAAAATTCTTAGGTCCTGGTTCTGCCCATCTCTGGATCAAGAATGAAGTCTCTGTCTTAGCTCTTCAGTTTCCCCCCGACCTGTATGTCTTCTACTTTGCCCATCTGAAAGCTTTCATGCCTTTAGTTCTGGAAGCTCTACACTCTCTTCTGAACTATTTAACTCTCATGTGCAGTTTTTCCATTTCTGATCAACATTAAGCTCAAGGATAGGGCCGTGCTATCCATGAAGCCGTGTGCATTTATAGATTAGCAGAAACTAGTCTTACTAGTTGTTGTTGTGTTCTGATGGCAGACCTATTTGTCTTTTCTATTTTATTTATTATTTATTTATTTATTTCTATTTTATACCATTTTATCCTGAAATAGAAAATATCCATATCCTGTTTTTAAAGTTCATGCCCTCTCAGATCATTCAGTCTTTCTTCGACAAATATTTCTGAGCTCCTTCTTCATTCAGACCCTGGATTTGGTGATCAGGTCTTAACGTGAAAACAAAACAAAACAAAATAGTCACAAAGGTTGCTCAGTCCAAATTAGTTAATTTGTATTCTATATGATAATTTTAGAAGCAATCATAGGATGCCATATTTAGAAGAATGAACCCAGAAAGCTTCAGGGGATACTTGAATGGAGTTGATTTAGTCTGTGGAAGTGGTGAAAGGTCATTGTAGGGCCTGTCGTGTAAATCCATGGAAGGGTGAAAGGCCGTGCGTCTTAAAAGGGTGTGCAAGTCATTCAGTGAGCTGAGGGGAAGAGCACATTTGAAAACTGTTAGGAAATATCAAAATGCGATGTTTATAGGAGGTAAATATAGAGGACTGAAGGCCATAATGTCCACTGAAGGAATTTACTTGAAGAATCACTATACACATTTTTGTTTTTGTATTTATTTTACTTAATTCATCTTTGCCAAAAATTGTGTCTTCTGTCTCATTCCTCTTCCCAAATCTAAAAACCTAATCTATACCGCAGTAGTGTTGACTGGAAATGGCTAATGTGTTGTTATCTCTCCAAGTCTAATTCCTGCACAGTTGTAGCTCCTGGAAATACTCATGTTTTAGCACACTCACAAAGTGTACATCTAAGGGTGAAATTTTAACCCACTTAGGTAGGTCTATATGAGAAAATATTCTAAGCATTTGGTTTTTTCCAGCACTGGAAATAATTTCTGCTTCCTGTTTCTGTCAGTTTCATGCTTGAAAACATACATATACTTGAAGGTTATATCCAATTTGCAACAAAATTCATTCATCCCACCCTTCTATAAGTCTATACTGAGACTTAAACAATCAGTTGTGAAACTTGGGAGGTCCCTATGACATACAGAGTTAATAAAATGTTATGATTTTTAGTTGAATTTATGTATATTTGCTAGTTTGTATCTTCTAAAGATTTGGCCCTTTCGGGCACTTGGGTGGCTCAGTTGATTAAGCGACTGCCTTCGACTCAGGTCATGATCCCTGAGTCCCAGGATCCAGTCTCTCATCAGGCTCCCTGGTCAGCAGGGGGCCTGCTTCTCCTTCTGACCCTCCCCCCTCTCATGCTGTCTGTCTCTCTCTCACTGTCTCTCAAATAAATAAATAAAAATCTTAAAAAAATTATTTGCCCCTTTATCTAAGTTATTGAATTTGTAGTCACAGAGTTATTTATTTCTTCACATCTCTGTACTTGGTAGTCATGACCACCCATCTTATCTGTTACTGTAATTTGTGTCTTCTTCCTTTTTTTTATTAGCCTTACTGGAAATTTGTTAATTTTATCTTTTCAAAGAAAGTTTTTAGATTCATTGATTTTCTCTATTCCTTTGTTCTTTACAGTGGTATGTGATGGTTCTTTGACACTAAAAAGACTAATACACCAGAATCTGAGGGTGTGAGTCAAATGTTTCATGCTCTCAAATGACTTAGGATCGTGGATGTACACACAAACACCCATGAGAATGCATGGGAGTAGAGTCGCTAATGCATGCACTTAACTTACTGTAGATTATGATGCTTTGCTTGTTTCATTCACATTCCGTTTTTAACTTGCTCATTTACTCTTGGATCCTGCAATTACTTATGGAAAACCGACTACGGCCCTGGCAACTACTATGGTCTGGGAATGCGCAGTATGAGATATAAACTATGAACTAAAAAGTCAACATCAGATAATAACAAGTGCTATGAGAAAATAAAATGAAGAGCGCAGATAGTTCTGGGGAGGGCTACTATACGAAGACTGGTATTGGGAGGTCTTTCAATAATATTTGAGCTACAGAAGAAGAATTGAACCATGTAGATTAATGGATAAGAGTATTTCAGAAGAAGGAGGGAACAGCAAGTCCATGAAGTAAAGAAAGGCTTGTGATGGGTATTAAGGAGGGCACATGTTGTGGTGAGTACTGGGTGTTAGACACAACTGATGAATTGTTGAACACTACATCAAAAACTAATGATGTGCTAAACGTTGGCTAACTGAACACAAAGGAAAAAAAAAAGCCTGGTATGTTCAAGGAACATCAGTGTTGGCTCTAAAAAATGTACTAACATTTAAGAAGATGAAAGAATAATTGTTAAGACATCAAACAGAGTAAATCCATTGAGAAAGCCCAAGCTCTTAGAATTCAGCACCCATTCCGTACGTACTGCAGAAACATGAGAGCTATTAAAGCTCTGGCATCTGTATGATACAGAGGTTGGAGGTTCAAGTCAAGCTAGTAGGAACCCTATTCTAATCACCTACATAGTCTCCTTCCATTATCCATTATGGATTAAATAGTTATCTTCAGGGTAGGATCATCTGAAGTTCTGGTACCTCAATAGAGACTTTCACTTTTTTTTTCTTTTACTCGAGTAGTTTGGTGATTCTCAAATTTTCACGTGCATACACATTACTACACACAATCATGCCCACAAAATCAAGCCAGAATTGTGTGAGAATACCACCCCCCTAAAAAACCCAGGTTGCCCTCCAAGGTATATGAGTTCTCTATCTCTTACTGACTTCTATTGCTCAGAGATGATTTTGTTAGAACTAACCCTACTTATACAGAGGTTTCACAGTTGAAATTTATGCCAATTACCTCTATGTAATATTCATTCAGCATTTGACTAAAATACTGTGACTTAACATTATGAAAATATTATTGCAGAAACGTTTATATTGATCAGAATATACACTGGAATTAATTCCAAAACCAATCTAAAAGCAAGGCCTTAAAGTGAACAATTAGCTAAGCCTTCAGTTGAGTTTGATAAAACGAAACCCTTGTAAATATGGATGCAGTGCAGTAGTATTTTCTAATAGTTTGCATCTCTTGTCACACATTATATGCCCAATAACTGTCTTTTCTTCCCATAAATGAAACCTTCACTTCTGTGTTAACAATTGTGATATTAACTAAAATTTTGACTAAATTCTTGTTAATCTCCAGATGTCTTTTTTTAGTGTTATTAGTGTTTGGTTATAATACAGGCTTTTAAGAAGCATATGTTTGAGGATTTTTGATTAGTGAAGGAAACAATAATCTTGAACTTGGATCATTTGTTAGTACAGAAAGAAAACGCACACACACATACATACACACGCACGGAAACACGTAATACTGATCATGTGATACACTTATGAATGCACTTGGATTTTTCATAGGCTGGTATTTCTATCCCATTCCCAGTCATCAGTCATGACCCAACGCTCTTCATCATTCAGCTGAAGATTCAGTTCAAAACTGGATTCTGAGAGGTCAGAATGAATTATGCCAAATTTTTTATTTAGTGTTAATGTGTTATTTTTGTTATTTCTTTTGATAAACAGAATAAATAACTTTTCTTAAAAAATATCAAAATGAATAGCATGACACAACTACGCATTTGCTTATTTTTTTCTCCAGTGTCTGCAATATAGATTGTTGGAATTTATTACACAAAGAAGAAATGTGGATTCTGAAGCTATTACTTTATGTAAACCACCAAAACATAAGAGTGCCCCAAATTTATACATCCAGTCTTGTTTTGAACAAATATATACCTGCTAATTATTCTAATTTAGCTTTAAAGTAGTAAATCAGAATTTTGTAAAAACATAATTTTTATAGATTAGAATGACATAGACTGCACCTGCACATCTGTTTTTATATGTATAAAGTGCACCTGGTCTTGGTCAGAGCCTGGTTTTTGTTCACAGCCTCGTGTTTGGACTGTCACTTTCCAACTCAAAATGATTCCCAACTATTAATAAATCTCAACAGCTCTACGGTGTAATTAAATATTGAGGAGTGCGATTAGGAAGGCTCATGAACCACTTACCTTCTGGGCCTCTACGGAAATTTACTCTTACATGTGAGGAGGAGTTGCAGCAATGAAAGGATCACTGACTGAGTAATGGTTTTGCATGCACGTTACCAAAGATGTAAAGCTATTCACCAGGTGTTTGTTTCTTATCACTGGCACTAGTGAAAATAGAATATGTCTAACATTTTTGTAAGTAACACGTATTTTACGCTTGTAATTTTTTAGGATCTCGGTTGATTTGAAAGTGGAATTCTGATTTTTGAGAAACTAGGCAAACAGCGTGTCTCAGCGTAGTTCTCTGGAACATCAGTCATTTCTAGAGCGCTCGCAGGGCTGGGAAAAAGACAATAAAATGTGAGAGTTCCTAAAATGCAAGCATTCTGGGTGGCTCTTGAAAAGACATGTGCATTATTCAGATAAAATCAAACAGCAATATCGATTTTTTTATCTTTTTGATGGGGATTATAAAAATTTTAAAGCCTGACATATTTGAGCCCCGATGGAACATTATCCAGATTCTATGCTTATAAAAACTATGAAAAGGCAAAATAACATTATTTCCTGAAAACCAAAACCAAAAAAACAAAAACCACAGCCAGTTTTGTCTATACTCGAAGTATATGAGGGCCCTAGTTTGGAAGATTGTGAGAGCAAGATCGCACTAGTTTGCATATATTATTGGGAATAAAAGTGATACTTGGTAAGGCTGCTGAAAATGGCTTCATTTCAACCAAATTGCAGTGTTATGTTCTTCCAGATGAGTTTGTAAAAGAAAATTACACATTTTCAACTAAACAGACTAGGACGACAACTAATTTTTTAAAATACGTGTGAGTAAGTAAGACCATGTAGTGACAAAGTATACGATTATTTTAACCGAACTTCTCTGTTTCACTTCCTTGCGTGGTTTTAGTCTGTATCCGGAGACTAAACACAAAGCTGGGGAGATCCGCTGCTGCGATGCCCGTGTTTGGAGCTCCGCAGAGCAGATCCTCAACAAAACCACCGCAACTGGTCAAAAGGCTTTTTGGAAAACACACCCACCCAGACCGACCAACCATTTAAAGTATCTGGAAGTTGTCCTAAGGACACACAACCACAGCAAGAGGGACCTTCACTCAAGAGAACCTACAAAGAGCCGTGAGAGTCCCGCACGGACACGGGCCGGACGAGCGTCCGCAGCGCGTTCAGCGAGACGCGAGCCCCACGCGGGCCTGTCCGGCGACAAAGGGGCCCTTTCCCCGGGGTCCCGGCGGGGACTGCAGCGTGGTGCGGGTCTCCCGCGCTGCTCCACCCAAGCCCACGGACGCGCGGCCTGGAGGGGCGGAGATGAGCTGTGCCGCCGCGGAGCGGGCTCCACGGAACGCGCGGGCTCTGAAGGCTGCGGGCGGGACCGCTCCCGGCGTCTTGCACCTGGCGGCTCGGTGCCCGCGGCCTGCGGCTCGCCGCGCCTCAGCTTCGGGGGTCGCACCAGGGCACCGCCTGCGCGGATCCTTGTCGTTAGATTGAAGGCTCATTCACAGAATCTAGGTGGGTGTTTTGCGCCAACGTCCGTAATGTAGTTACATCTGCAAAGACCCCTTTCCAGATGAAGTGACGTGTATACGGTCCGGGACAAGGACAGAAAAATACCTTGGGGGTCACCCCTGGGCCTGCTGCAGCCCGCCGTCTGGTCCTGCGAACTGTGCCTCCGACCCCCGCGCCAGACTCCGGTCCTGGCGCGACATCCCCGCACGTCCACACGGCGCGGCAGTGACTCTGGGTCCAAAGCCTCAGTTAAGTTTCATCGGTCGAAAAGTCCCACGTGTCGCCCTCTGCATCG
>RCUC01158261.1:0-34621 GCA_003697995.1 Taxidea taxus jeffersonii | reverse complement strand
AAAAAAAAAAAAAAAGGATGGGATAGAGTTAATCATACAATACAATAAGTTCAATTTCTTTTTATTTGCGGTACCTATTGTTTTGGGGATTGCCTGAGCACATGTTGACTGCTTTTATAGTTAAGGATTTGTCTTAAACACATATTTTTCCTAAACACATATTTCCACTTTAAGCTCTAATTATACTGTCATATATGCAATTTTTTTATTTCTCCAGCAAGAATTTAAGTACCAGTGATCATCTCTATTAGTGTTTTCCATTATTAATAAAATTATTGGTAATTATCTACTCTTAAAATTAGATAAATATTTGTAAGTTCATTCAAATGAAATATTGAAAGTCACAAATGGCTTTGATTTTTTTCTCCTTTCCTATTTCACTTATAAGTTTTGATTCAATTTAAATCTTTATGAATATAAGCCATGTTCTTGCCTGCTTTAGATTTTCTATAGCTACAGGAGATGTTTCAGAGAATAAAGAACCTCCCAGAGGCCTCATGATGTGAAGTATGAATCACAGTAAGGCTAGTCTGATTTACTTGAAATAAATACGAATGAATTTACCGTCTAGTATAAAATACTGAAGCTTGGGCACATGGCAAGAGAAGTAGTTAGGCAGAAGATCTTGGAATCTTCTTCCTTACAAAGTTCTAAGCCTGTTGAAAACAGATTGTTGTAATTAGCTGTTCTTTTACTTAATTGAGGTTTATAAGAACTTAATGGAGTTTGAAGAACAAAAGTACCTCAATGTGCATAATAGGCTATTTGATGTCATTTTTTTTTTTTAGAGGTGACGTCTAATGAGAAGGGTAGCTAACCACATCTAAGTTCTCTGTAAGAGATAAAAATAACTGGCATTGCCTCACTTGAGACAGAACCTCTTTAAGTAGGTTGAAGGAGGAGATACAAATGGGGACTTATGACCAGTTCATTACTGAAGGAGGTAATTTCAGCTCTACGTGGCCATATCATTCAAAAGCAGAATCCTGGCTGTGTTGAATCATACCTATAAATACTGGTGAGAATTCCAGTTCATACACTTTTGAACTGAAGTGAGTTAGCTATCTGGAGAAACAGGATAAGCTATCAGTTTATCAGTCTGAATGAACATGTCTTCTCTTGACTCATGCAGCAAAGTGAGGGTGTTTTATGTGTTTCATTATAAATTTTCTCCTCTAGTCATTACTTAAAAAAAATTGATCAGTGCCATCTGAAAATAATTTGAGGCTCATATTTTTAGAAAGGTGTGGGGAATTACAAGTCACAAAATTCTCACGTGGTCAGGAATGAAATGATTCCGACAGTTTGCTTGTGGTATTTCAAACATCTAGCTCATATGAAATAACCTTTGCTTTATGATCATACCATCTTCTGTTTTAAAAGTCAAAGCTATTGAGTAATATTCTAGCCTTTTTATGGTGACAAAGGCTTAATCAGGGTTGGAAGATTGTAAGATTGTAACTCTTTCGCACTTGTTAAAAATATTTTATTTATTTAAGAGAGAGAGAGAGAGAGAGAGAGAGAGAGAGAGAGAAAGGGCGCGCATGCGCACATGAGTGGGGGGAGGGGCAGAGGGAGTGGGAGAAACAGACTCCCTGCTTAGCATGGGGACTCAGTTCCTAGGCTCTGGGATCACGACCTGAGTCAAAGGCAGATGCTTAACCAACTGAGCCGTGCAGGTGCCCTGTCTTCTGCATTTTGATTACCTTTTGTGGATGAACAAATGTAATAGGGCCTTTTGGAGTGTATGTTCTGGAGGACAGGGCATACTGAGGAGTTTTTAAGGTTGAGATTATGCCACTATATTCAGGCCCCCATACTTCCTTGAGAGAGGGAAGGCGGGAGAGAAAGAAAGAGAGAGGAGAGGAGAGGGGAGGGGAGGGGAGAAAAGCCACACAAATCAGTATGGACCACTTTTCTGGATTTCTGCATTTCCATTTGTGGAAATGGTTCCTGCCCTCTGGTATTTGGCAGCATTTTATTTCCCTGCCCCTTTTAATGTGACGAGTGGACCCAGCTACCTCTGGCCAGTGAAATGTGAGTGTGAGCACTAGTGCAGGAGCTCCCGTTTCCCCCGGACTCCATCACTCCGGGCCCCTGAGTGACCACAGTGAGTAGCAATTCCCCTTCCTCCCTCCAAGTCCATAGCAAACGTGTAGTGTTAGGGAGATATAAATCTTTTTTGTGTGTTCAACCACTAAGAGTTGAAGAAGTTTGTTATTACAACATAACTTAACCTACGTTGGAGTACGTCATTCCTCAAAAGATGTGGTGTTGGATATTTGTAGTGTTCTTTCCAGCTGTGGAGCCTCCAGAAAGATGGTCTGACTGAAAACCAGGGGAAAGTGATAACAGGAAGCACCTAGAAGAAAGAAAGGGGGGAGGAGAGTATTTTCTGAAAATACTGGCTCATAATCTAGGTGAAAGCTTCAGAATGTCTGATCCCAGGCAGTCACCCCTCTTCCCAACGCCTGTACTTTCTTCAAGCAAAACCAAGGATTTGTCAGCAGAGGGGGAATTTTAGCAACCGTATCTCTTATGCACGGTAATTTTTATCTCGGCTTCCTTTTTTATCCGGATCTAGTTTTTAAATTCTTCTCAGTCCTGTTGCCTTTTAGAGAAATTTCGGAGCACTTCGGATACCGTCTTGCAGACGCTTTAATCTACCAAGGTTTATTTCTGACTACTGAGTTTGCATATTTCTTGGCCCATTCACAAACATCTCTCCCACAGTGAGCAAAAAACACACATTGAGTAGGCATGCAGAGACAGACAGGGAATGCTGTGCAGTTTCAGATGTCACAGAAGGTGTGCGTTTCCTCACAAAATCTATTTCTTCTCAAAATGTAACTGACCAGTCACTGGATGCGAGAAATAACTAAATAGCAATAATTTTATTTCCCAAGAACCTGTGGTAGAATGTCATGTATGTGTGTATATGTCTAATTTCCTTGGCGGTTAATAAGGGGAGGCTAGATATCTAATAATACTTTTGTAACTAGCACAATCACTGCTAATTTTGATCAGGTGGTGTTATAAAACATCACGACAAGTATAATGAATAAGCTGTAGTTTTATCGAGAAAGGAGGACCAGCAGGGATGGTTTAACATTTACTATATTGTGAACAACGGTGTTGTGTCTCACTAATGAGCATGTTATCTTGATTAGTGCCATTAAAAATTAGGAGGAAAAAATTGCCAAGAATTCTAATACATGGTGCCCTCACAAATACAGGTTCGTAGAAAAATACATTTCATACATATGTTCTTAAATGAACTATCCAAAATCACATGACCAGATTTCAAGATGCATTGATTCAAGGAGTAGCTCACATGTCTGGAGAAAAATTTGTGAAGTGGTCTTTTCTCAGTTCCAGGGCGTAACAACTGCATCAGATCATTTGTATGTTGTTCTCCTTATCTTGAAAAAGTATTCAGGTTCAGTTTGATGCGATCTTTTCACAGTGAATAAATATAGGCAGTGCATGAAATTATTTTGAGTTATTATAAATCCGATACAGCATTCGGGACACAATCAGATATCTGGCTTCATAATTCAAGTTGCATTCATATTTCAGGCTTTGACTTGATTCTGCATTTGCTATTCATGAGATCCAGGGCAACTGAAAGTTATTCAGATATAGAAGCAATCCTGATGACTGGGTCGCTGCATCTGGACAAACTGTAATCACGCTTTGTAATCTCGCAGTGGGAAATGTGAAATTACGGGCATTATATAAAAAGGGCATCACAACGGAAATTGGTTTGCATATACGCAGGGCTGTTGTGAATTCTTTGAAGTGTGGCATAAAAACAAAAAGTGTAACTATTTACAGATCTACACCTGCAGAATCTAGTTAATTGCAAACCTTTAATGCCTCTGCCTCCTTAAAATTCTGTGTTTGTTGTGTTCTGTCTTTGTGCTCTTCTGTGGTGGGGAAGAACACTTATAAACCTTAATTTCCTTCTTTCTGTTGTTGTTGAAATAAATTGACGATGTTAGAAATTGGGAAGACACTAACCACAAAAATGTTGAAGAAATCATATAAAGAATACTTAAAAATTCACATATTAAGCTTTTTAAAAGAATACATGTCACTTTCTGATCACAACTTTATGATAAATTCTGCTGAAGTGGTCTGGAAATCTCTGAAGAAAACAGCTGTGGGTAAGGTTCTTACTGATTTTTCTTGTCTCTGATTCCCTTCTTTCTGCCTCTGATTGCATCACACTCTTGCCATTGTAACTAAATCCAAACCAGAGTTATTCTCCCTTGGGAAACTGGCAGTGAGTGACCAGAGCAAACGAACGCCTTGTGATGATGACAGTGCGGGGAGTGGTCACTGTGATAACCTGGCTGGTATGATTAGAAGTGGTTATAACCTTTTAAAATAGTAATTACATGACATATATCAAGACTCCCAAATACAGTTATATTATTTATCTTGTGCAGTAGTTCTAGAAATTATTCTGTAAGAAGATAAATGCACATGGATTTTTATCCAGAGGCCTTTTTATCAATATTTACAGTGTAAAAAAATCAATAGCAGCCTCATAATTGTATCATTGTTTTATTATAGAATTGTATTTATACGAATACAACCACTTAATTCTATGATTTGGAAGAATATTTAATATAGAAAAACACTCGTTTTAGAAGAAGTGAAAGAAAGAGGAGGACAAATTTTTATATATAAAAATATGGCATGAGATACAAACAAATGCATGGAATGAGATATAAGCAAAGATAATTATCTCTGAGCGGTAGTATTATAAGTTGCTTTTGTGTGTTTTTCTGACATTTTATAAAATGAGCTTATATTACCTTTGTAGTCAGAAAAAGTAGATATGTTTTTAGAAAGCCCATTAATTTTTTATAAAATTTTATTTATTTTAGAGAGAGAGAGAGATAGTGAGAGAGAGCATGAGCAGGGAGGAGAGGGAGAAGCAGTCTCTCCGCTTGAGCAGGGATCCTCATGTGGGGTTTGATCCTAAGACCGTGGGATCACAACCCGAGCCGAAGGCAGATGCTTAACTGACGGAGCCATCCAGGTGCCCCAGAAAACACATAAATTTTTTTATAAAATAAGTTTTACCCACAATCTACAGTTAATAAATAAATACATTCTTTTTTCTTTTTTAACTTTTTTGGTTTTTCTATTTCTGTTTAATTTAAAAAAAGAGCATTTCAGTTTCCATACATTTTTGGTAATCTACTTGCTCCAAATAGTATATTTTGGAATGTATCCCTCTGGGTAGTACATATTTTTATATCTATTTCTTTAGTAATGAGTAAAAAAATTTTCTGATGTATCAGTGTGCTATAGCTTATTTAAGTGTTCCCTTGTTATTTAATATTCATTTCTGTCCCCAATTTCTGCACTCACAAACATCCTTCTAGACAGAAGTTTACACATATTTGTTACAGTTTCATCCCACTGGAATGTCTGCTGAACATCATTTGTAATTGGTCTTCATCACCACATTTAGTGGTTCTTCCTTTAAATTTGCCTACACAAAACATGTTTGGCTTTTATATTTATGAATAATTTGCTGATGTTCCAGATCAGCAAATTATGACCACTGGGTCATGGGGCCTATTTTTGAAAAGACTGTGAGATACAGATAGTGTTTGCTTTTTAAAAAAGGGTTTAAAGAAAAACAAAAACAGAGGAATATGTGACAGAGACCAGAAAGGTCTGAACAGGCTAAAATTCTTACTTTCTTGACTTTTACAGGAAAAGCTTACTGACCTCTGAACCAGAGGCATAAAAGAGATGGTTTGTTTGCTTGGTCCTTATTCTTGGCATAGTGTTTGTATAATTTCATAAATAAATTGGTGTATTTTAAATCTAATTTGCATATCATATCATGTCTAAATTTGCACAGTTATAAGTGTTCTTATCCCTTATAATAACACAGATATTTTAAGCCATGCAATGTTTTTTAGAAATCCATTCCTATGTCAATAGTTTTTATCCCTTTTCTTTATGTAATCCAAAAGTATTACCATCAAAGAATAAAAAATACAATTTCATAAATAGTAAAAATGTGGTCAGTGTTTTGATATATGTTAACTTTTTAATTTTTTAAAAAGATTTTTATCTATTTGTTTGAAAGAGAGGGAGAGAGCACAAGCAAGAGGGAGGGGGAGAAGGAGAGGGAAAAGGAGACTTCCCACTGAGCAGGAAGCCTAACGGGGCCATATCCCAGGGTCCTGGGATCATGAGCTGAGCTGGAGGCAGATGCTTAACTGACTGAGCCACCGAAGCCCCCCTTTAAATTTTTTTTAATTTTTTTAAAGATTTTTATCTGTCCATTTGAAAGAGAAAGAGAGCGCACAAGCAGAGGGGTGGGGCAGAGGAAGAGGAACAACCTGAGCAGGGACCCCTGTTTTGATATATTTTTAAGGGGATGATGGAGAAAGCACAGAGGCTGAGTTCTTATATTCTAATATGCTGCTTTTTGTGTGTCATAGGCATTAAGAATTAAAAAAAAACCCTTCACTTCCTTTATTCATCAAATTACATAAAACCATTTAATCATTAAAGGTGTCCTCTCTGAACCCTAGACAAGTGCCACAGTTTTGTATTATGTTAGCATTACTTGAATACGTAATGCACAGAAATTGTCATGGAGGACTAACTGTGTGCCAGAAACTGTCCTACACACAGTTTTGAAATTGGACATGACTTCAATGCCTGACCTCCCCACTGACATCGACTTTTTGGCATCTGATTTCAATTCTCTAAACCTCAGTTTCCTTGTTTGCAAATGAGGATAGCAGTAGCATCCTTGTCATAAGGCTATGATGAGGACCCTGCAAAGTGATAGTTGATTGAATACTGAATGGATTAATCACCTGCATAAATATAGAGGATGTATGTCTTTAAATCTCGGCTCTGCTACAGAGTGATGATGGGTAAGTTACTTTGTTACTCTGGGTCTCAGTTAGTACCTATATAAATTAAAAGTAGTAGTGGTACTTGTAGTGGACCGTGGTCCCATGGATGTAAAATTCTTAGAATAATTTCTGGCACATGAGTGCTTAATAAATATTGGCAGCTACCTTGTATCATTTCAGTTATCTGTATAATTTTATTTCTCACTGTATATAGCATTTGTAACTTCATACTTTTATAAAAATATTAAAGAATACAGATATGTGTATATAGGGAATATGGGAAAACTATTGTTTTTATGCTCTTTCATGTATGCTGGTTTATGGCACTACCAGGGCTGGAGAAAAGTTGGTTTCTAGAATGTCTTCCTGTGGCACACAAGTAAAACATTACTTGTTTTAATTTTGATATATCAGACTTCTAGAGCTGACTCTCAAAACACAATGACATTTAAGTGGCGAAGCCCGTGGATCCAGTCAGAACTGGTGATGTTCAACATGGAAGGGAAAATCATGGGCACATCATTGTCACAGTGAATTCTTTCTCCACCCCTCCCCCATGAGAAACTCCTTCTTTTGCCCTTTGAAGCACCTCTTCAGAGGGCACACTGCAAACCAAGTGGTCCTATAAGAGGATGGTTGAATTTGCCACAGAGAACTGGGGATGTTTGAAACTACAAAGCAAACAGTTCCTGAATTTATGTATGAAAAGCATATTCGTAAAAATAGATGTCTAGACAGTATAAATAGTCACAGAAGATGACAGTCCAACTACATGAAATTAGTTCATTCATGTCCCCATTCACTTCTGAGCTCTCTGTAGAGATCAGGGAAAAGAGAGATTGAATTTTGACTTAGACGAGCACACACTATCTTTTAAGGAAAATGGAAAAATAAGTGCTGATCTTTGCTTTCAGGGAATATGGAGCCATTGATGATGTAGATATTGATCTGCATATTGATGTTAGCTTTCTGGATGTAAGTATCAATTTATACAGTATGATTGATACATTCAAAAACATTTATTTGTATTGTTGGAAAAAATTAAATATTTGTTTCTCATATTATTAGTAACATGCTGATTTTGTTAAAGTGATTATAAAGAAATACAATGACTGGTTGAAGAAACATATTATACATATATATTTTTACATTGGTTCTTTTAATATATTCTGAAATTTATGGGTTTTTATTATAGCACTTCATTATTTCTTAAATTTTCACTTTAATTTTCCTATGTAGAATGTAAAAATTAAGAATGCCTTGACATTCTTCTCCAAACCAATAGGTCCTGAGGTAATTTGTGAAACTTACTGATTTTTGTATCTTTCCAAAGTCAATTAAAAAAAAAAAGAGTTTCATTTTGGAAAAATAAATCAAGAACTCCATTAAGATTAATTCATCTTTTAATATATTTGCACAGGAGGAGATTGCTGTGGCTTGGGAAGTGATTCGAACAGAGCCTATAATTGTCCGACTACACTGTTCACTTACACAGTATTTAAATGGCCCAGGTTAGTTTTATTTCTGTGTTTATTATTTTGAATATGAATTAGTTGTGTATTGTGCATTCAACGGAATATTCATTTAGTAATTCTGAGCATAATTGCAGCTATCTTGATAATGGTATTTAAATATACTTGCATCCTAACAAAGATGGTTTATTGCCAGTATAACTTTAAAAAAAAAGATTTTATTTATTTATTTGACACAGAGAAAGAGACAGTAAGAGAGGGAACACAAGTAGGGAGAGTAGGAGCGGGAGAAGCGGGCTTCCCGCGTAGCAGAGAGTCGGATGTGGGGCTCCATCCCAGGACCCTGGGATCATGACCTAAGCCGAAGGCAGACACTCAGCCGACTGAGCCACTCAGGCGTCCCTGCCAGTAAAACTTATGGAAACAGAAATACACATTTAGTTGTATAGATTTCAGAAGTTCACAAGTTGCTGTGAAACAAGCAAATAAAACCTAAAAGAGAACTTTGCTTATAGTAGGGGCTCAGCGGGTGTATTTTGTGTTACCCTTAGATTTAATTATTTATGTCTCTGATTCTGAGATTCAGTTTTAATGTTTACTTATTCCACCTTTGATTACTGATGAATTTAGCCTAACTATAAATATAACATACTTCTATTTTTGAAAATGGAAATCTTAGTAATATTTTTGTTTTCCATTATCTTAAAGGATGATTTTGTTACATCTCAAGTGATAGTTATTTACAACAAAGGACGTGATTATTAGATCTTGCCAAGACTCACTGAATTACGATATCTTCCCCTACCAGATACACATGCGTGTGGGCCCACGTGCACACACACACATACACTGTATCCACTCATCTTGCTCCAGATACATACTGCTGAATAACAAACCACCCCCAAACTTAGTGGCTTAAAACCACTTACCATCTCTAACTGTTCTTCGAGCTCAGCTGAGCAGTTCTTGCTTGGAGTCACCCATGCCTTTGAAGTCAGATGGTAGGTGGAGCTTATGTCGATTAAAGGCTCTACTAGGTCTGATGCTCAAGCTGCAGGACTTTGGCATAGCCGTGGATGTGTGTGTCATCTGGGAGCTCAGCTTCGGCCCCTTAACTTGAGTGTTAACCTTACACATGGCCTCTTCATGTGGTTCGGGTTTCTTTTAGCATGGGTGCTGGGGTCTGAAAGCAAGTATTGCAAGAGACAGGCTGTGGATGCCACCTGGAAAAAGGCACAGTGAATCTTCCACTATATTGTATTGTTCAGAGCAGTTGGAAAACTGACCCAGAATCAAGGGATGTGGATATAGACAGCACCTCTTGAAGTCATGGCCATCTTCACACATCCTTTACTGTGATGTTGGCATGTTTTTCTTTAGGCATGTTAAGAAATTTATGTCTACTATTAGCTTTTACATGAGAAAAATCCCTGACCTTCCAAGCTGATGAAATACACAGGAAGGGCACCTGGGTGGCTCAGTTGGTTAAGCGACTGCCTTCAGCTCAGGTCACCATCTTAGAGTCCCAGGATTGAGTCCCACATCGGGCTCCCTGCTCAGCAGGGACTCTGCTTCTCCCGAAGACCTCTCTCCTCTCAGGCTCTCTCTCTCTCTCAAGTAAATAAATAAAATCTTTAAAAAAAAAAAAATACATAGGAAAATCTCTGATTTTGGAAAAGTTTCTGTTGAGTCACCTCTTTTCTATTTTTGTATAATGATTTCTACTTAAATAATCAACTCTTAATATAAACAGCATATGATTTAATGCCAGGCAAAGACAACTAGATGTTACGGATTTTTATTGTGATTATTTCAAATGTACAGAAATGCGATAAAGAAGAAAAAGAATTACTCATAATCCCTCTATAGTGAGAAACCTGCAAATAGTTTAGTGTTTCTCTTTCCTGTGCACACTTGGCTCATTTTCATAAAGTTGACATTGAACTGCATAGTTTATGCACCTAATTGTTATGTCATGAGACTATTCTCAAGTCATTAAATATTCTGAAATGGAATAATTTTTAATATCTCCACAATATTCCAGCTTATAAGTATATGTGTTTTTGCTGTTCCCCCCAATACTGTGCTGTATGGTTAATTATTTTTCTTTCTTTAGGGATTTGATATGTGACCATTTGGTTTTATTCTGTTGGTGGTTAAAAGAAAGAGCAGCTCTTATGTTTGAACTTTTTTTTTTTTTTTTAAATTATCAGGGTTAGGAAGAAAATTGGGTCAGTTCATTTCTACTCACACTACTCCATCTGTGTGAGATGAGAATGTGGCATGCTTTTATGTAATCTTACCACTGTTATTCATTTTTTAAATATAATCTTGAATTTTAGCAGAGATTTTCCTTCTCAATGTCTCTTTAAAGATTTGCTATATTTGCATGGTTTTGTAAATTTTTTTTAAATGTTCTAACAATTACATTCTAATTCACATTTAGATGGTTTTATTATTTGGTACACCTTCTGCTAGCTTGTGTCTGAAGTGTTTTAATTTTGTTCATTTGTAAGACATCTACGTTGGTGTTGCTTGTGTTTTGTTATGTGTACTTATTGGGTTATTTTTTCCCTCTTTTTCCTTAATATTATCTTTTACGTATTTATTTTCGATTGGTACACTTTGGTCTTAATTTACCTCAAGCAAGTTTTATGAATAATCCAAGGTTTAGGGACGCCTGGGTGGCTCAGTTGGTTAAGCAGCTGCCTTCGGCTCAGGTCATGATCCCAGCGTCCTGGGATCGAGTCCCACATCAGGCTCCTTGCTCGGCAGGGAGCCTGCTTCTCCCTCTGCCTCTGCCTGCCACTCTGTCTGCCTGTGCTCGCTCGCTCTCTCTCTCTAACAAATAAATAAAATCTTTTAAAAAAAATAATCCAAGGTTTAAACTGACCTAGTTAACAGCTGTTTTTGAAAGCATCCATTGCTAGGTTTTGGAAATGTATGAATAATACTTATTTGAGCTGTAATATTTGATCAGGGCTAATCTGAAAAAATATCTGTAAGTGAACAGGAATGATAAGAATTAAAGAAATAAACCTCCTTATCCACTTTAATGTTAAAGATAAGCATTATTTTCATTGTATATGAGGAAATACATTTTAAATAAAAAGACATGATATTCTTATGTATTTTTTCAGAATTGCTCTTGTATAAGCCTAATTTCTGATCTGAAGGGCAAGGCTGCTTTTGATTTAATGTGATAAACAGCCAACATTATTAAAAATGTTTTTCTGTGCAAATCATTTCATCATTGATACCTGTACATGTATGTGATCAGTGTTAGAATCATTTCCACGTATCTTAAGCATCCCTCACTTACTGCCTTCCCAACCTACATTATATGAAAGACTAGGAAAAATCAAGTAACTTTCACCTTTTTTAAAACATAAAAATGTTTCTGTAGTGCATTCTGTCAAGTTCTTCCTCAGTCTGTTGTCCCTAAAAAATGAACCCTCTTGGGGAATTATTTGGTTATATTAAGGTAACTTTTAAATAAATTTAGGAAGAATAGACATTTTTACATTCACTTTTCCTTTAAAGGAAGACTTGTTTGTTGTTTTTAGTTTTAGGTATCAGTACCGTTCCGTGTTTCTTGTTTTCTGTTTTTCTGCATGAGGTCAGTAATTTTAGCTGAATTTATTCATAAGTACTTGTTTGCTTAATGGGACTTTTATATTCCAGTTTATTTTCTAAGGGATCATTAGTTATCAGAAAGCTATTACTTGAGGAAATTTTTATAAAAATTGGGTGCCTGGTGGCTTAGTTGGTTAAGCGTCGGACTCGATTTCTGCTCAGGTCATGATCTCAGGGTTATGAGATCGAGCCCTGAATCAGGCTCCCCGCTGAGTGTGGAGTCTGCTTAAGATTCTCTATCTGCCCCTTCTTTCTGCACGCACACACACACACACACACACACACACATACACACGCATTCTCTCTATCTCTCAAAAAAAATTATAAAAATTAATCTAAAACATTTTCAGATTTATGGAAAAATTGCCAAGGTAGTACTCTGTGTCCCCATACACTCTGCATCCAGTTTCACTGATTATTAACATCTTCTGAATATATTCAAGTCAATTAATAGTAATAATTAATTTCATTAATTTAATAATATAAGTTTTATCACTTGAATCTTGGAACATTTTTGGAAGTATCTTTTGTTAGCTCTTTTATTATATTCTAAAATTTAGGTCATCCAGATTTTACACTACTAGTTGAGTCAGTGTTTGTAACTTATATTTCCCTAGATAATTTATCCTTTTGGTAAAATATTGATGTTTATTTTCTAGTAATTCACAGTCTGAATAAGTTTTGGTCTCTGTATCATTTATTTGTAGGAATAATTTATATTTCTGGGTAAATATTTGTGTCTATTATATCTCTTTTCTCTCTCCCTCTCTTTCTCTTCTCTCTCTGCATCTTATACAGTTTCTTACAGTGATAATTTCAGTTCTTTTAGTGCATTTTGGATTTTTCTGCATTTTTAAAAAACCAGGTCCCTTTTGTTTCTCTGCCTCCATCTCCCCAGTTATTTTTTCCATCTACCTGGGAAGAAATTGTATCTTCTTAAATCTTCTAAGAGAGCACAGCAAGTTCCACTTTTGTCATCTTTCTCTTAAAAAAAAAAAAATTCTGCTGAGTTTCCAAGATGTTAGGATTTTTTATTCACTTTTGAATTTCTGTAGCCCTCGGTTTGGGACAGGAGGGATTTGAGGGATGTCCACTCAGTTCCTCAGTCTGTACCTAAGGATTGGAATGCTTTTGGAAAAAGAACTGATTGATGATTCTAGCACCAGTTTTCTTTGATGAGTGGAGTGTTTGTGTCCCAGAGTAACAGCCAACCCAGGGGATGAGGAAATTGAGGATACCAGTTTGGTTTCCAATGTGGGGCATGTGTGGTCTAAGAATGTCCTGTTAACAAGACAGCTCACCACCTCCACCGATCCAGACCACAGCATCTCTTGCCAATTACTTTAATAAGTTCCTGAGTGATTTTCCTACTTCTCTCCTTGTTTTCTACAGAGATCATAAGCTGCCATACCTGTGGTCCTTCTCAGATCTCCGCTCCTAAAGTGATACCTTGTTCATTGCTCTGGGGCTCCACTGGTCTCTTTGCTGTTCCTAGAATATTGAGGCACATTTCTCCCTCAGGGGCAGTGCCATTGTGATTTCCCCTGGATAGGACACTTTCTTCTTCTGCCATGCTATCAAGTGCTGGAACCTATTATTCCCATGTAATCTTTACTCCAAGGCCCTTTCCCTTCTTAATTTTCCCCAGAACTTTTACCACCATGTGGTAGTCTATCTGTCTAGTGTTTGTCTCCTTCCACTAGACCAAGGCTTCATAGGGACAGGGATACTTGTGTATGTGGTTTTTTTGTTTTGTTTTTGGGTTTGTTTGTTTTTTTTTTTTGCCATTCTATCTATAATGACTGGCACAGTGGACACTCAGATAGATATTCTTTAATAAACCCATGAAGAATGAATGGTGAGTGACTTTTTCAGAGATGATTAAGTTCATAAACATCATGGTTATTAGCTTACAGAAATGCATGTACCTGGTAAAAATATATGAAAGGCCCCCCAGTGAAAGGCGAGTCTCCTATACCTGATCACCCATTGTTTTATTGCAAAAAGAAAAATAAAAGGTGTGTGTTTATACAAATATGCCTTTCTTCCACTTACAGAATCATGTACAAACTGTCCTACACATTGCTATTTACACTTACATATTTTTTGGTAATTCTTCATCATTATACATATATACATATGTGCATACACTTATATACATATATGTTATAAGTTAGTGCATGGTATCTAATAACAAAGAATGATCTCCAAATTCTATATATATAGAGCATAAACAGCAATGTATAAGACTAGTGTATGCTATTTTTAAATATGTATGTGTGTATAAATACGTTTTACATACTATATAATATGTAAATGTATAATATATTTATGTATGTGTACGTAATGTAGTGTATCATATATATTCCTTTTTGGTCTTTTCCCTGACTGATGGTTAAGTTTCAGCTCAACATTTTGACCGATTATTTTTTCCTTTGCAGTGCCCACTGTTGATGTCTTTCAGATTTCTACAAAAGAGCGATTTGGATTGGGACATCAGCTGAAGAAGTAAGTTTCCCAAGAATAAAAAAATAAATTTCCTTGAAAAAGAATTGATTTCTCATTTTGCTCACTCCTCTCTCCCGTTTCTTATCAAATAAGAGCTTTTTGAAGTGAGCGCCTCAGGAGAGGAACTCATCTGATGCCAAGAGCTGCATCAGTAATGTATTGGCAGAGCTCCTCACTTGAAGCAGCAGCCATCCTTCTGTTTGTCTGCCCGGGTCCAGGCTCCTCCCTCCCTGCCCTCCCTTGTGGAGGCTGATCTGTGTCACTGTGGCTAGAAGGTGACCAACAAAGGAGGAAGCAGTATAAGAAGGGAGTATTTATTGCCTTTGACTTCCACCCTAAGAGGTCACCTTGAGTTGACTAGTCCTTCAAATGAAGCTTTCTTCTCTGCTCTAGGCCATAGCCTATGCATAACTCTCTCTCTTACTGGGTTCCATTACAGGTTCCCTCTGCTTGTTCTTGGGGCCTAGAGGTGGTGACTGTCAATAGCCACTGGCTCTGGGTGACTGCACTGTGTTTAGTTCTTCTGCTTACACTCTTTTCTTTTTTTTTTTTAAAGATTTTATTTATTTATTTGACAGAGAGAGAGATCACAAGTAGGCAGAGAGGCAGGCAGAGAGAGAGAGGGAAGCAGGCTCCCCTGCTGAGCAGAGAGCCCGATGCGGGGCTTGATCCCATGACCCTGAGATCCCGACCTGAGCCGAAGGCAGCGGCTCAATCCACTGAGCCACCCAGGCGCCCCTCTTCTGCTTACACTCTTAAAATGATCATTCCTTTTTAAAATAAACACTTTATTTCCTCTTTGGACCTTACCTAATGCAATGAATGAATTTATATTTTATGAACATAAAATTACTCCAGTCAAAATGACTTTTTTTTTTTAAGATTATTTATTTATTTATTTGTTAAAGAGAGAGAGCGAGCACAGGCAGACAGAGAGGCAGGCAGAGGCAGAGAGAGAAGCAGGCTCCTTGCTGAGCAAGGAGCCCGATGTGGGACTCCATCCCAGGACGCTGGGATCATGACCCGGGCCAAAGGCAGCTGCTTTACCAACTGAGCCACCCAGGCATCCCTCAAAATGACTTTTAAAACATGGTAGCATATAGTTAAAATTAAATTTAGTAAATCCTATGCTATATATCAGCTATAAAAATTTGTATTACTGGGACTCCTGAGTAGGTCGAGTCGGTTAAGTGCCTGCCTTCGTCTCAGGTCAGGATCCTGGGGTCCTGGGATTGAGTCCTGCATCGGGATCCCTGCTCAGCGGGGAGCCTGCTTCTCCCTCTGCCTGCTGCTCCCCCTGCTTGTGCTCTCTCTCTCTGTCTCACAAATAAATAAATAAAATCTTTTAAAAAAAAAGGAATTTGTATTGCTGGAGAATTCCTGAAGGATTATTTATTCTTCTGAATATATAAATTTTACTTCAATTTAAATTTATCATTAGATTATTATATATTTAAACACATGGTTTGCACCCTCCACGATGATTCAGTTCATGCATTCACCCGTATTTTAATGAATTTTAATTGGGCATCAGACATTAGTCTTTATCAAGCAATGTTCTAAGAGAAAGTACTTTGAAACTTTTTATTTCATTTACTATATAGGGAATTTATTGCGGTCATTTTACTTGAGATTATTGATGTAAGAGAAAGCTTGTGTGTGTTCTAAAGGGTTGCACATATTATGGAGCTCTAGAATTGTCTCAAGTTTTTATATGACTTGACATTGTGCAAATGTTAGTTATATGTGGATCACATTTGAAAGGAGATTAAGATATGGGAATATTCTTGCAAATTCCCAGTGTTGGGTTTACATATGATATATAAAAATTAGATAATAAACCTTTAATGTTTTGAACTGCACATCTCTAAAACTAAATTTACAACATAGGTTTAGCACATTGTAGAATGCCATGTGGCTTCTTTATAAGCACTTAAAAATTTTCTTATTTTTCTGTACTAGGATTAAGTGTGCTTTTCCAGTGGAATTGGTTTTTTTGTTTGTTTTGGCTTTTGAATATTTTATTTATTTATTTGAGAGAGAGAGAGCCTGAGCAGAGTGAGAGGCAGAGGGAGAATCAGACTCCCCGCTGAGGTGGGAGCCCAACCTGGGGTTTGATCTCAGGATCCAGGGATCAGGACATGAGCCAAAAGCAGATGCTTCACTGACTGAGCCGCCCAGATGCTGCTGGTTTTGTTTTTTTAATTGGATTTTGTTTTCTGTGTTGAGCTAGTATCTTACAGATCTTGCAGCTAAGCATGAAGACTGCCTCTATGTTACACCATCCAAGTTGATTACCACCATACCTTGGCACATCTTCTTTATTTTTTCCCCCTCCTGTGATGTTTTTTACCCTCACCCAATTTTCTTCCTTGTTTTTAATTTTTTTTCTAATTTAATAACTTAAAAGGGCATTTTTAGGTTCACAGCAAAACTGAGAACAAGATACAGAAATCTTCCATATACTTCCTGTCCCAACATATGCTTAGGCTTCCGGTTATCAATGTGTCCTACCAGAATGGTACATTTGTTAGATGATGTTGGTGTTGATGAATTTATGTTGATACCTATCATCCAAAGTCCATAGTTTTACTTTATGTATTTTATTAGCCACTTCATCTTTTTTAAAAAACGTGAAATGAAGTAGGTCCAAATGAGCCAAGAATGGCAAAAACAAAGAAATCTTGGAATATGTAACTTTCTGCCCTTTAATGATGTCTGAGTATGTTGTTTGGACTCAGAACAAGAAATGATGTGTATAATTCCAACTCTGAGAAATCAAGCAAAGCTGTGTTCTGTATTCATTGTTTAATCACTTTGTAGAATATGTAACATTTTATTATTTCCATCTAAATGTTTAACATTTTAAAAAGGTTGGGGCGCCTGGGTGGCTCAGTGGGTTAAAGCCTCTGCCTTCGGCTCAGGTCATGATCTCAGGGTCCTGGGATCGAGCCCCGCATCGGGTTCTCTGCTCAGCAGGGAGCCTGCTTCCTCCTCTCTCTCTGCCTGCCTCTCTGTCTACTCGTGATCTCTGTCCATCAAATAAATAAATAAAAAATCTTTAAAAAAAATAAAAAATAAAAAGGTTAATTACTTCTAAGGGTAAATTTTAGTTCTATGGACAGTTTAGTATACAGGCTAGAACTTTTTCTTAATGATTCCCGTTAAATTTTAATCTAATTTACTTTTCCTTAAATTATAAATAACTGGGTTTGCTTATGATCCTTTCCAGTCTAAAATTACATGATTTCCAAAAATTTGATCTCATCCTCACAGTAAGCCATAAGAGAAAACTGAAATATAAAGAGATTATTTTCCAGAAACATAGCAAGTTAAGAAGGCAGACTCAAAATCTAGGCCTTTTGTTATCGCTGCTCTGGTTTGTTTTCGGCAAATAAGAGCCACTCATTAAACTTTTTCTGTGATTCTTTATCTGGTGTGTTTCCGGCAACTAGACGGGCTTAATAACGATTGCAGGAACAAATGCATACACAGTGCTTACTGTATGTGAAGCGCTGTTCTAAGCACTTTACGTACATTAACTCACTGGATCTTGACCACGGTGCTATCCAGCAGGTACTATTACTATCCACATTCCCTAGATGATGAAACTGAGACCCAGAGAGATTAAGCAAGGTGCTAAGGTCACAGTGAGAAAGTGGCAGAGCCAGAATCTGACCTCAGAACAATACTTTTGACCCATCCACCAACCTGCTTCTCATATAATCATAGGTATCCCTTTGCTTTATGTAAGACTTGGGATATGTTTTTGGCACTGAATGAATATTGGGAGAACATGAAGGCATTAAAAGAGCCTGAAAGAAAAAAAATAAGTATTGACGCAAAACAGATATAGTATAGTGGTCAGCCTCATATATTATCTATTACTCAAAGGCTAAACATGGCATAGGCCATGAAAATATTCTTCTTCTTTTTTTTTAATAGTGAATAGTTAAATGCAAGTTTTTTAAAAATTTAATTTAATTTTATTTTTTTCAGGGCTCCAAAATTCATTGTTTATGCACCACACCCAGGGCTCCACGCAATGCATGCCCTCCTTAATACCCAACACCAGGCTTTTAAACAATATATGACTTGATGCTGAATTTGCATTAATCAAACTTAAGTTGTTTTTAAAAGGGAAAAAAAAAAAAAAGCCTTGCAAATCTCCAGTATTGCCTTAAATACATACAAACATAAAATTAGGTATAAATTCTTCATTGGTTGAGTTTGCATTTATAAAATGAAATTCAATGTATAACTGAAGTGCAAATTAAAATAAAAGCCAGATTTCAATTGTCAAAAGACTACGTTAATTTGATACATGATGCTATCTGGCTGAAACCATTAGACTACTACAGGTTGAATGTAGTGCTGGCTCCTCCAGTGCATATTCCTTTTGAAATCAGCATGAAGAAAAGCATAGCTTTGCCCACATATACTCCCTTTTCTTTGTTGGAACTACCCTGGGACCTTTGTTGACGCAGCTGACTATGACGTGGTCTTGTGTAGTTGATCTTTGAAGTCTTTTGTCAACCAGTGGCAATTGTAGTAGCTCTTCACGGTGCTGGCATAATAGTAAACACAAACACCACTGGGAGCGTTAAAATCTCTTGGAGGCTCTCAGGTATCAAGAGGTGGGCTTTAGATCACATGTGCTCGTATGTATATTTCACATCACCAGGGACACTGAACACAACATTAACTGTCTTACAGGACAGTTGACTCTGCGTTTTGAATCCAAGAACATTTAGGGATCTGGGTGTAAAGTTGTAGAACTACTGGTTTCAGATGCTGAGGTCACACTTTGGAATGTTAATGCAATACAAAGTTGGAACAATTTTAGCTATTGTTATTTTTTATTTATTTATTTTTTTTGTTCCAGTTCATCTATCAAGAATTAGAAAAGCACGTGTTAGGTTTCCTAGGGAATGGTGCATAGGAATGACAATTTTTTTTTATAGGAGAAAAAGAATCTGAATCTGCTTGGTACAAAGAGTGGTATCACTTGGGGATTTCAGGTTAGGTACAGGGACAAATGAAGACCCTAATATTACTGTTACACTTAAATCATGCTGAAATCTTGGGTGAAAAAAAGTCTTCAAAAGTAAAGTGTTAAATTAAAAAACTTTTTTTTTTCCATTAGCCTGAGCTCGAAGGTGAATTTACCGCAGACTGCATCATTGAGTGCAGTTTGGTTTTTTTTTTAAGTTGAGTGCAGTTTTATCCCCTTCTTCCTCACTACCTCTCTAGCTGAACAGGCCCCCAAATATTCTAGAAATGCCTTTCTTCTGAACTCATCTAAGCTCGCTGACTAAAGACCAGAGTAAGTCTGAGGTTGTACTTTCTAGTCATTGATGACAATTTGACAGAAACTGAGGATCTTGAGAAATTAGTAATGGTCTTAGTGCTAAGAGTCACACCTCTTTGAGTAGCATATGTTAGCGTAAGTCAGTCTGTATTGGATAGCATAGGTATTGTAGTTTTGCCACTTATTCACCAGGCTAAATTGGAAAGATTTTAGTCTTTAACTTTATTTGTGAAATGTGTGGAATAATAGCTCCCTGAGGGTGGTGAAAGTTAAAAGAAAAAAAATCTGTTATGTGCATTACCCCTTGGTGTATTATAAATGGTAAGTATTGGTACCAGTGGTTTTGTTTGTTTGTTTTGTTTTCTGCTCCAAAAGCAATCTGTGTTAGAAATAACTTGAGAAGAACATGAAAAGCAGATAATGCTGAACTGACTTTTGAAAGACAATCAGAATGTTTAATTTATTGTATACACAATGCTTAATTATAAAATTTCGCACTTGAATCTCAGCCTTCATGGACCTTCTGTCCTTGCCACTTGAATTCGAGATTCAAGGATCTGAGACGCTGTTGCAGTCAGGGACTCTTCTCAGAAAACAATGCTGTGACAGAGTCTGCAGCTGATGTTCCAGAATTCTTTGCCACAAAACAGTGATGTGCTGTGGTCATGACTTAGAAAATACTGAGATTGGGAATTATCAAATTCCTGCTTTATGATGGCCACTAAAAGCTTTTTAGAGTCCCACAATTTATTTTTATTTTATTTTTTTAAAGATTTATTTATTTGCTGTTTTAGAGTGTGAGCGTGCATGGGAGGGTAGGGGAGGCCAGAGGGAGAGGGAGAAAGAGAAAATCTCAAGCCAACTTGGTGCTCCCACCCCAGGCTAGATCTCACAACGCTGAGATCATGACCTATTGAAACCAAGAGTTGGTCACTTACCTGACTGAGCCACCCAGGCGCCCAAGACACACAGGTTTTTGTTTGTTTGTTTGCTTTTTTTAAAAACAGTGTATTTTGAAGTGAATGGGCTGTGCAGAGAGAGAAAATTTGCTGATTTCATATTTCTCCATAGAATCAGTTTTACATGGTTTCCTTTTACTTCACCATTTCATGGTTTCATTTTATTTCCCTTTTCATGAAGAAAACTGTGTAAGCAAATCAAGTGAAAAGAAATGGACTTTACTTCTATCTTAAGTGATAAAATCATAATTACTACTAAACATTATTTCAAAACTGTGTTTCTGGCACCAGCAAAATAATTCAGAATTTGCTCTTGGCTAAAGAACTTTGGCTAAAGTTGTTTAAAGGCTGCCCTTCTAAATCCCTTTATAGCCTGTTATTTTATCAATTTTTTTAAAGATATTTATTTATTTATTTGAGAGAGAGAGAGCAAGAGAGTAGGAGCATAAGTGGCAGGGGGAGGGGGAAGACAGAAGCAGAAGGAGAAGCAGCCTCCCAGCTGAGCAGGGAGCTCAATGCAGGGCTTGATCCCAGGACCCAGGGACTATGACCAGAGCCGAAGGCAGACACTTAAGTGACTGAGCCATCCAAGCGCCCCTATTTTTATCACTTCTTTTATCATTTACGTTATTAATTGTATTCCAGTAATTAATGGGTTATTAACCAAAATGCAGTAAAGTCATAGAAATTTCCGGCATGGGGCTTTCCTACATATGGAAACATCTCGTATGATTCTAAGTTAGAATCTCACCAATTACCGTGCATTTATTTTCCTCCGATAAATAACGTTCTCCACGTAATACGGAAATGTCATCTTAAATTCTCTTGGAGCTGTGATGACAGACTTACTTTGGATTGACAGGATCATGCAGACATTCGTTACACAGCAGTGGAAACAGAGCAAAGAAAAATCGAATTGCCTGCACAATAAGAAGCTGTCGGAGAAGAAGGTGAAATCTCCCCTGCATTTATTTTCTACCTTGCGCAGGTGGGTAGCAGATGACTTCTCGGTTGTCTTTCTCGATTCTGAGCACGGGCTGCTCCACGGTTGGGCACTTCAGAGCATTCTTTTCGGTAGTCTCGGCATCCACGTGTTTTCTGTGTGACTTCAGAGAACGCACTAAGTCCTGTCGGTTCCCTCAAAAGCAGGGCTACTGGTTTCTGCATTCGGAGCGTTTGTTTCCGTAGCACGCGGTGTCGGTGACGGCCGGGTCCAGGCGCTCACGGTGCGCATGCTTGCACTTTCTCTTTGCGCGGGACGGGCTGCATCCGAACCACGTGGTCCTCGGAGCCGCGTGGAGTTGACCGAGCCTGCTCGGTGGTCTCCGCGGTGTGTCGCGTTCCTGGTTCGCCCCGTATTAACTGCTGTTCCCGTTTTCAAGGTCGCCAAGTTATCCTCCCCCTGGTTGTGGTAAAAGCAAATCCAAGCTGAAATCGGAGCAAGATGGGATCTCCAAAACGCACAAGCTGCTGCGGAGGACTTGTTCCAGTGCCGTCAAGACCGACGACGTGTGCGCCGCCAAGTCGCATAGGACCTTTGGTCGCTCCCTGTCCAGCGACCCCAGGGCGGAGCAGACGGTGCCGGCAATTAAGTCGCACAAACTCTTGAACCGGCCCTGCCCGGCCGCGGTCAAGCAAGAGGACTGCCTCACTCTCAAGTCGCATAAACTGTTGACTCGGTCTTGTTCCGGAGACCCGCGGTGTGAGCACAACGCCGGCTTGAAGCCCCACAAACTGCTAAGCAGATCTTACTCCAGTAATCTCAGAATGGAAGAGCTCTACGGACTGAAAAGCCACAAGCTGCTCAGCAAGTCCTACTCCAGCGCTCCCAAGTCCTCCAAGACGGAGCTTTTCAAGGAACCTAACGCAGAGGGCAGGAGGCTCTCTCTTACCTCAGGGCTTATCGGTATCTTAACCCCGTCTTCATCGTCATCTTCCCAGCCCGCTGTGCGTAAATACTTTCATCCTGAATTCCTCAGTGTTAAGCTAAGGGGCAGGACAGGTGTTTTTTGGGGGGGAGGGGAGTTGGTCTGGGCAGGTCTGGTAGAGGGAAGAAGCGAGATTTTCGTTTTTGTTTTCGTGTTTTAGAATTTACCTTTTCTTTCTGGGTGTTACTTAGCATGCCAGACACTGGCAACCGGTACTGGAATGTGCATTTTTGACTCTGAAAAAAGAACTCTGGCTATTAATTGACGGTCAGATCCAAATTCCTGTCGTGGCCGTGAGTGCTGCTAAAAATGGAAGGAAGTCGGTTGGATCCACAAAGCTGATCCTTTTAAGCAAGCATGGCGTTTTAATATTTCTTCAAGTAGGTTTATCTGTTCTCTAGTTTTCGTACGTCAGTAGTGGAGGACAAAGTTTGTCGAATAATTCCATTCAGAGTAATGTCCTTCCTATTCTATAATGAGGACATTTGCCTGTCACTAGCATCGTAACTTGTAGAGAGAAGCAACATCTTCTTCTGTATCTCAGAGCTTTGCTTTCAGTGTCTACTTTATAAAACCGAAGTCACTTTATCCTGAAGCTTTGTGGTGGAGATGGGGCCGGAAGGTAACGGTATTCAAACTTAAGTCCTCTCGGTGGTGTTTACGCGGAGTCAGTCTTACGCAGCATGTACCTCTGGAGTGATCGGCATTAGAGCCCATTTCAGATAAAGAAACAGCCTCTCTTATGTATATTAATTATGCAAAACAATCGATAAAAATGTTGTTTTCTTTTAGTAAGTGTGTGTGTGTGCTGGGGTAAGAGTGTACTTGACTCTTAACCATACATATGGATACACCCAACAGTTAGATGGCATTGAAAAAAAGATAAGATAGATTTTCAGAAATTTGTGCTGCTCTTGTATAGCTTTATTTCTAAAATTACATTGTAAATGATACCATAAAATTATGCTTGTGTTAAGAAAGTGCATGTAAGTATATTGATATTTTAGGTGGACCCCTAAAAACCCATTTCTTATCAAAAGTAAGCATTAAGGATGCATAGAAAATAATGTTGAAGTGTTAACAGAGAAAGTTTCCCATGAGAGTTTCACGTAAGAAAGTTAATTTCTCGTATTCTGTAAAAGAACGAATCTTACTATTTCCTGCATAATTAAGCCTAATACAGTATAATAGTTTAGTGGTGTACCCCCTCAGTAGCAGTCTCATATGTCCTTGGAGGGATAATTCTCATTGTAAAATAAGATGGAAATAGTCTAAATGAGGAGATGGGAGCATTTGACAATAAGTAGTAGTGGAAACGAGCTTTTGTGATCGTTTAAAAATGCCAGTCATTTTTACTAGAGGATCAAAAATTAAGAATACTGTTGGTTTAGCTTAGACAAGGCTTGTGGTAGTAATGGCAGAAAGTATATTATAATAAAGAAACTCTAAAATCTTGATGTCATGTTCAGTGATTTAATTCATATTACAGGTGACCTTAGATCACACACTTGTATTCACTGTTTCAAAAAGTCAAAGGCTGTAATTCATCTATTCTCTGAGTTAAAAAATTATTTTCTTCTTTTACTTTGCTTTTTATAGCCAAATGGTGCCAAATGCATTCCAATACGAGACCGCGGCTTCCTAGTGCAGGTACGATCCAAGCAAGGCATCCATTGCAGAAATATTTGAGCTTATTTTAATGGGTTTTCAAATTGTCTATGAACTTGACTTAATTATTTCTCTTTATTATTTTTTTTCAGACAATTGAGTTTGCTGAACAGCGGATCCCTGTATTGAATGAATACTGCGTGGTTTGTGATGAGCCACATGTGTTTCAAAATGGCCCTATGCTTAGGGTAAGTTCTCATTGAGAGAATATCAGTGTTGATATAGGATATAAAAGCATTAAGATATAAAAATAAAGAAGTATATAACTTGATTTACAGTGCATACTATCTAATGAACAAATTATTTAATACACACAGTGGTATAATTTTGGCAAATGAATCACTATTTGTGAAGGAATCTATGGAAGACAAGTTGTTTCATATTAGGAAAATATTTTCTAGCATATTTCTTATATGTCCCTATCTACCATCTCTCTTTCCTTCCATCTATTTTTATCTATCTGTCCACATCTGTATTAATATCAGTAAATGTAGATGTAGGTGGATAGAGAGATAAATGTAGTTACAGATATATATATATATAAGCTTATGAACAGTGTTTCTTCAAAACCACACAATTTAAGATGCTTACTCTAGGGAGGAAAGGGTAGAATTAGAAGAGTTATGCAATAGCACACAGAGAATCTGAATTTTAATGATTTCCAAAAAATGCCAGCTCACTGACACTTTGGGGGCATTATTGGGGGAGTATAGAAATAAGAATCACTGTGTATATGTTCCCACAAAAAATACATTTTCCCATTTATTTAGATATGTAGTTTGGGAGGAATGATCCAATTTCAAGTTTTTCTATAATTTTTAAATTGAGATAAATTCATATAACATGTGAGTCACTCTTTTAATGTATACAAATCAGTAGTTTTTAGTTTATTCACAGTGTTGAATTACCATTACCATTCACAGTGTTGAATTACCATTAATTCCAGAACATTTGCATTACCCAAAAAGGAAATCCATCACTGTTAGTGGTCATTTCCAGTCTTCTCCTCCCCTCATCCTCTGGCAACCATTAATCTATTTTTTGTTTCTATGAATTTGTCTATTCTGGACATTTCATATAAATGGAAATACACATTATGTGGCCTTTTGATTTTGGCATCTCACTTAATATGAAGTTTTCAAGGTTCATCCAGGTAGCATGTATCAGTCTGTATTTCCTTCTCTTTTTTTGGTGTAATAATATTACATTATGTGGATATATGACACGCATTTTCCATTCATCATTTAACGGAATTGCTGGTACATATGTTAACTCTGAGTTTGAGTAACCACCAAACTATTTTTGACAGTGGCTGTACCACTTTATTTTCCCACAAGCAGTGTATGATGGTTCCAATTTCTCCACATCTTCTTCAGCACTTGTGATTCTTTTTATATAGCATCTGAGTGTGTGTGAAGTGGTATTTCATTGTGGCCCAAATTTGCATTTCCCAAATAATTAGTGATTTTGAGCATTTTACGGGTGCTTATTGGCCCCTTGTCTATCTACTTTGGAGAAATGGCTGTTTATATTCATTGCCTGTTTTTAACTGAATTATTTCTCTTTTGTTGTTGTTGAGTTATTAGTGTTCTTTATATATGTACACACACACATATATATTTTTTCTGAATACTAGATTTTATTAGTTGTGTGATTTCAGATATTCTCTCCTATTTTGTGGGTTTTCTTTTTACCCTCTTGGTAGTGTCCAAGACACAAAAGTTTTAAATTTTAATGGAGCCCATTATTTATCAACTGAACTGTTGCCTAATCCAAGGTCACAAAGATTTACACCTATATTTTATTTTATCTTTTATAGTTTCTGTCTTACAATTAAGTCATTGATCCTTTTTGAGTTAATTTTTGTGTATGGTGTAAGGTTGCGTTCTAAATTAATTCTTTCGTATGTAGCCATCCAGTTGCCTCAGCACTGTTAGTTGAAAAGACCTTTCTCCATTGGATGATGGTGGCACCCTTGTTGAAAATCATTTGACTGTAGATGTACTGGTTTATTTGGACTCTTAGTTTTATTCCACTGACCTGTATGTGTATCCCTCCATCTGTGCTACACTGTCTTGATTACTGCAGCTCTGCAGTAAGTTTGGGAAGCAAGAAGTGTCCATCCTCCAACTTCATTTTCCTTTTATAAGATAGTTTTCACTGTTTGGGGTCCTTTGCATTTCTATATGAATTTTAAAGTCTGCTTGTTCACTTCTCCAAAAAAAAAAAAAAGGCAGTTGGAATTTTGTAGGTTTGGGAAATATTGCTCTCTTAACAATTTTAACCCTTTGAATCCATGAACACAGGAAATTTTTCCATTTATTTGGATCTTTAAAAATTTCTTTCTACACTGTGTTGTAGTTTTCATTGTTCAGGTCTTATACATTCTTGGATAAATTTATTTTTGAGTTAGTTTATTCTTGTCACTCTAATCAACATTGTACTAGAAGATAAAGCCAGGGCAATTAGGTAAGAAAAAGATATTAGAATGTATTCAGATCGGAAAGGAAAAACTAAAACGATCTCCATTTGCAGATGACATGAGTGCTGTGTGCTAGACCCTGTATGGATAGATGTTTTTACATATTGCTTCCTTATTTGATTTTCACAAAACTCTTGTGATTTATGTATTTTTTCGCTCATGATGCAAATAAGAGGATTAAGATCGAAAGAGATCAAGCAATTTGTTCAGTCAGCATCACCTAGCTAGTATGGGTAGAGGCTGGACTTTGAGCTTATTTCTGCCTGCCTTCAAAACTGCATCATAAATGCTTATTGAAGGCTTCGTAAGTATAAGGCACCAAGCTAGATTCTTTTGCACTTTTTAAGAGAAATTTGTCCTGTTCTTGGGAATATATATTTGAAAAGACAAATTAGAAAGAGACAATTTTATCAGAACTTGTTTGCATTTCGGGATGTGTACTTTAAGAAACATGTAATAACCATTTGTGATCATGATCTCTTGTCAAGGTCTAAGACATATTTAATTTTACTTGTTTATGGGAAACATAGATATAAAAAATTTATCTCGCCATCCATGCACTATTCTTTGTTAGTCAGCTTTTTTCTCAAAGAGATGTATACAATGTTACTCTGAAACCCAAATTAACTAAATCAGTGTTTATTTATTAAATATTGGGGCAAGTTTGTTATTTCGATGTGATACATGGAAACGTGTAGTTATGATGAGAATAAGGAGAATCCTTTGGTCATCTCAGTTTATCCCATCAGAATTCTGGTCCATCTTTATTTTGTTAATGTTCATCTGTGGATCTTGATCTGTTGCATGATCAATGACAATGTGATCTTCACTCCAGAAGGTTATAGTAATGTTATTGATGGCACATGCTTTTTGAGTGCCTCTTATGTGATCATGTGTTCAAAGTTTTTTACATGGATTATTACTTGATTTAGTCCTCTCATGATAACCCTGTGAGGTGGGTATTATTATTACCCCTGTTTTACAGATGAGGAGAACAGTAATTTATTTACTATCAACATGGCTAGTAAGCGATAGAAACAAGACTCAAACCCTGGCAGAATGGCACCAAGGCCACAGTTCTTAATCAGAATGCTACTCTTGACTCATGTACTCGAGCTGACTACTTTTACATCCTGGAAATTCACTGCACGTGTTGCGGTCCTTGTGGTTCAGTTACTGGCAGTTCATTCCTATAGTAAGTGATAGAAGTATCCTGATTGCTATCAGTATTCTATGTGCCTTTTGTTTTACTTTAACTGTTTTAATCTGCACCAGAATTTCTTTCTAGAAGTGGAAGTGCTTTTGTAAATAACGATGTTTTCTAAGTAAGTATAGCTAGTTATCTGCTGGTTTTATGTTGTTGCGATTCAGACTGATATCTAAGAAATCAGAAAAACTACTTGGATTTCTTAAATAGAAAGATAAGTGACAGCTGAAATTAAATGAGAAAATGAAAGTCAAAGGAAGAGAAGTAAACAGGAAGAACTGCCTCTTGATTGTTTTAAACAGATATTTAACCTAAATCTGGCATACTCATTTTTTTTCTGTATCTCTCTTACTTCTATTAATTTTAATAGAAATGTATAAAATTATTGCACATAAAATTTCTTATGGAGTATTAATCACTAAACTGACTCATTGACTATTTATTCAGCACAGATGACACATTACAAACTGGAATAACTCCTAGAGATGTAGAGAGGAGATGTTATATCCCAGCGAGTGATTAAATATGTCAGATAAAACTCAGGGTTCCAGAGAATTCTATGTCTAATGTTCATTATGTTTGTTTGATCTCTCTTTCAAAATTCAAAGTGTGTCTTATATTTTTTTTTCTTTTCTCTAAGCATGATTATTTATTGAATGACATAAGTCACGCTTTACTGCTATTTCCCAGAAGTCCTAACATTTTAGTCACTACTTGTACTCTTCTGTCACCAGGTCTGGGTAAGCTTACCCAGGTTTGGGTAAGCATGTCATACTTTCTGAAACATGGGTACCTACCATGCTCACTGATTTAGAAATACCACAATGATCCACTTATCTCTTTGTTCACAAAGGTTATAAATGTCACTCCCAGGCATGAAGCCTGACATGTAAAACTTAGAAAATGCACAAAACTCACATTAACATCACAAGGATTTCCCATGTGGCAGTGCCGTTTGGGTTATGATAAGAAACCAAACCCAAACCCAATCAGTGGTTCTCTACATTTTGGAATCAACTAGAGTATCAAGGCAGCCAACTGTTGATGCTTTAAAATGTTGATTTTTGTCTTCATCCAGTGTTTATGGAAAACACAAAAATAAGGCTTTATGGCCAGACTCACCACTGTTTTTTAAGCCTCTTCCTTCCTAGTGCCCTTGTCTTTATGTTATACTCACACTGAATACCACGGTCGATGCAATTGTTTGTCTTCTTTGAACCCTGCGGAAGGGCTGCTGAACTGGGTTGGAGAAAACCACACATATGGTTGTAGGGATTAGGGTCTCTATAGTTAGAAATTTATCATTGGTACTTAACAGTCATTCTGTATGTCCCTGGCTAGTAGACTTTTCCATTTCCCAGATCAACATATGACATGAAAATTATGGACCTCATTTTCTTCTTCCGTCATGTGAAAATATTCCAGGTTGCTTGCTGTGAATAGATTGATCAGGCTTGAGATCCTGGTATCATTCATTGAGTATAATGCCCAAACCTACTGAGGCAAAATCAGCTGAGATACCTGAGCTGTGGACCTTAGACAAATGTTTGTAACGAAGTTCTTATTTTCAGAATGAAATTAGCAGCATCCGGTTATAACTTGGTCATAAGCTTGAGGCATTCCCATGATAATTGTTGAGAAACTGAGCCTGTAGTTAAACCTTGATATGACCCATATTACTTCTTAAGAGTAAAACAGGTAGGTCTTCTTGTATTTAGGTCTGACTTGAATGAAGAATGGATGGAAAAGCACACCCTGTTCCCTCCTCAACTCTTCCTCCCATCCCCCCACCACATGCCAGAAATAAGATTTCCATTTTTGAAATATAGGCTAAATGATAATTATACCAAACACTTTAGTTCAGAAATATGATTTTTTTCAAATCAAGTAGAAAGAAATTAGTTTTAAGGCTTAAACAACAACTTAAGTTGTATGAGATAATAGGAAACACTGTGTTGAAATTTAAATGGGCATGAGCCTATCTTTACTACAAATCTGCCTTGAGCTCCGTGGAATTCCTGTCTTTCTTTAGGCAAGGTGAACTTGCTCACCCCCGCACCTACCCTGCCCCTCTCCACTACCACCCCCCCGCCCCGCCCAGCCCTGAATGTGTCTCTCTTCCAAACCATGAAAAGAACCTGAAGCATTGACTATAAAATCAGAAATACAAAGAGCTAAGTAAAGGCTTGTAGGTTTTGAGTTTCTAGTAGCTATTCTTAATTATTCTTACATGTTTTCAACCCTAGTTTTTTAACTAGGAATTTTATTCACACTGCTCATTTCTTTTTGAACAAGAACAATTTTAGCAATAAATTAAGGGTTTCGATAAGCTATGGTTATGAAAATAAAAATACTATTTCATAATAAGCTTCAATAAAAATTTTATTGAATACTTACTTTTGTGTATGCATTGGTTTAAAACGAGAAGCAGCTGTGGTTATCCAAGTTACCTAGTATTGTTAATACTTAAACAGCTCTGTGTACCTCAGGGAGATTTTCTAAACCTCTTATCTTTTCTTACTTCTTGGTCTTATCAGCCTGTTGCACTAGATGTGACCTTTTTTATCCCTGTTTTACAGACAGGAAAACTGAACCTGTGCTCATGTGCCCCCATTGGAACAGTCACCACTTTTTGTCTGTTCTTTATATTGGGCTAACATGAAAATTTTTGTTTGAGTGGAAAAAGCATGGCAGAAAAGGTTTGAAAACCTCTCACCTACACCATGCTATATACAAAAACATAGTTAGATACTCTTGAATTTTATCATTTCTATTTTTAATAGGAAGTAATTTGAATTTATTGAAGACACAAACTTTCTAAAACGCAGTTAGGTTCTAAAATATTCTTTAGGCTTAACCAATTTTGAAATACATTTTCATTGCCCACATTTTAAATTGTTTTGATTCAACAAAAATTTAAAATGTATTTGTCTTAGCTTTAAAACTTCTAAAGTAAATCTTAGGGACAAATAAAGTCTGTTTTAGATGTTTAGATGGTGCATAATGAATGTTACATTGCAAAAAAAAATTATGTATGTGGAATGGCAAGAGGGATTTGTCATGTTTTTACTGTTCAAATTATAGGAACTAATTGCTTGAGGACAATAAAATAGCATTAAGAATTGTTAATATTTTAGGAATTGAAACATTAATCGTAAACTCAAAAATGAATTCATAAATGATGTACACATTCGGTTATATTGAGCATATACACTTTGTATTAAATTATGTGTAGTAAGACACATCATTACACTTACCCAGTAATATTTTTACCCAGTACAATTTTTTAAATTTTTAATTTTTAAAAATTTTTTACACAGTTAGCCCAGTGCGGGCGAGACTCAATCCCAGGACCCTGGGATCATGACCTGAGCTGAAGGCAGAAGCATTAACCCACTGAGCCACCCAAGCGCTCCCTTGGCTTCTCTTTCTTGAAAAAGATGTCCTTTCTGTGAGCAATGAGACATCTAATCTTGATTACTTAATATGATTTGAGAACTTTGTTTTAGTGTACTATCTTGTGTTGACATTTTGAACTTCTCAAATAAAATGTGGATAAACATGGGTGAAGGGAGGGTCAAAAGTTTACAAAAACTAGTTTGTAAATGTTTATCTGAAAATTTAACTGATTTATAGCTCTGATACTGTCTTGAACTTTCTAGTAAAAATGAGCAATAGAAGGGCACCTGTGTGGCTCAGTGGGTTAAGCATCTGCCTTTGGCTCAGAACCTGATCTCCTGGGATCCAGCCCCACATTGGTGGGAGCAGTTGGGCTATTTTCTTAGCGGGGAGTCTTCTTCTTCCTCTCCCTCCGCTCCTCCCCACTCCTCTTACATTCTCTCTCTCTATTTCTTGCTCTCTCAAATAAATAAATATTTTTTAAAATGAGCAATAGATTGTTATTTTAAAAATTCACTAGTATTTACTTAGTTTGGTGTTAATATAGCATAAATTAATCACCATATTACCTCTATATTTGCTATTTTATAAGACCAGTGCTCTAACCCCGGAGCTATAGGGCCTCGTTATATTTGCTATTTTAAAAAAGGGAAGATAAAATTGTAAGAATGTAATGTGTACTTCTAATTTTTTAGTGCAGTAGCAAAAATTTTCCTTTTTCCCCTTAAAGTTTTATAGGATATCTGACTTCCTTCTTCAAACAGTTGCAGGAACCATATATTCCTATAAGTTAGCCTTATACATTTCAAACAAAAAGGTGCAAGAAAGAAGAAGTGTTCATAAAGTAATAAAGTCATAGCTTTATCATTAGGAATGTAGGTTTATAATTTAAAGTAAAGGGTCAGGGGCACCTGGGTGGCTCAGATGGTTAAGGGTCTCCCTTTAGCTTGGGTCATGGTCTCCAGGTCCTGGGACCCTCATCTGGCTCCTGGCTCAGCGGGGAGTCGTCTTTCCCCTCTCCCTCTGCCTCTCTCCCTGCTCATGCTCTCCCTTTTTTCTGTATCTCTCTATGTCAAATGAATAAATAAGATCCTTTAAAAAAAAAAAGTAATGGGTCATTTGGCAAGTTCACGTGATCAGAGATTTGAATATAATCAGGTCTGGGAGGGAGATGAAATGGAAATACAGAAGAAAGCTTTGAAATGCTGCTCATTTGTTACCCAAGATTTAAAAAAAAAAAATAGGTCAGGGCGAAACTGGTACAGATTATTTGAAACAAAATCAGGGTGGCACATGAATACATAGGATTGGTGACAAAGTGCGCAATAGAGTTGTGTAAGAATAACTACACTATTTTTTCTTCAGTCTTAGACATTTTTCCTACATTAAAATCTTAGTATTTTATCCATCCAGTCTAGTGGAGTGTAAGATACTTTATTTCACTTTCACTTCCATCTTTTAAAGCAACAACTTGGTACTGAAAAAGATAGTTTCTATTCTTTTAAAACATTTCCTGGAATCTGTGAATACCATTTACATAGGTACCTACATACATATATATTTGGATGATCTCAAAGTAAGTGTAATTGATCACCAAAGTTCAGTTGAAAAAATGAAACCAACTATTACTTATATACACTAAAAAAGCTTTATCCTATTATGCCTTTGGGATTGAAGGATTTTATTCAAAAAATGTATGGTTATTAGACAAAAGTAGTATTCAAAATAAAATAGCTTCTGTTTCTGTGTCCCCGTTTACTTCCTCAGTGAACATTGTTGGGTAGCTGGTACATGAATAAATTCCTAGGGTCCTTCATGATTTCTGTGGTTTATCTTCTCCCCGGATTCTTTTTTTTTTTTTTTTAAAGATTTTATTTATTTTTTTGACAGAGAGAGACTACAAGCAGGCAGAGAGGCAGGCAGAGAGAGAAAGGAGGAAGCAGGCTCCCTGCCAAGCAGAGCCCGATGCGGGACTTGATCTCAGGACCCTGAGATCATGACCTGAGCCGAAGGCAGAGGCTTAACCCACTGAGCCACTCAGGCGCCCTCCCCGGATTCTTTTTGTATACAGGTCCACTATACACCAGTATACTATTTGGCACTACGGTAAATGGACAATGAATGATTGCTGTTATTATTTCAGACCATATCATGCTCCCAGAAAGTAAACAAAAGAAACAGCCCATGTCCTTGGGGAAAACTGAGGTTGAAACATACATGCACATAGATAAACACACACAAAAAATAGAAGATTAAAAATAGGTTAAACACTTAAGGAAAAATAAGTTGCAGAAATTGAACAGTCTGCTCTAAGGATAGCCATCTATATATAGCACTGTGTGTATAGCTTGAGTCTGGATGAAGGGTTTTCTCCAGTTAATTTCCTCTCATAGGTAGTTTTACCTGATGTTTCTGAAATGTAACCAAACTGCCCTTTTAAGGTGGATAAAAGAAATCTATCAATTGATTTTTTCCTAAAATTCTCTTTGGGGAACATCAACCAGAAGTATTTGTGATTGGTCATGCTTATGTCCACAAAGCCACCACATAGGCCCATTCCTAACAAAAGATGGACCGAAAGGGACTGTACTTCCCACTGGTTAAGCGTACGACCAAGTTGTCCTCAGAAATGAGGGAGCAGAGGAGCAGTGGCACTAACAAAAGACTTTTGTCTGCTAGGCAGTGGCACCATGGATTGTATCGTGTTAGGCTTCATCAGCTACCTAATGCAATGTAACTCTGGAGATAAGATAAATCAAACAAATGACACTATATTAGATCTGAAAGATGAGAAGTCTTCCAAAGCAATTGCGGAGTGTATATTTCAGTGCTGTTGACTTCAAGAGTTTATTGAAGTTAAAAGTCTTTGCAACAAAACCAATCTTTTAAGAGCTGGGTAGCGAGTAAGCAGAGTCATGCTTATTTCGTCCAAAGAAAATTACCTAGGAAAAAGCAGAATTCTTCTTTGTATATTTGTTTTACACAGCTGTTAGGTTTAACTTTGGTTTTTTAGTGTATCACTAGCTTAGGTGTCTGCTTTTTTCTTTTCTTTTTTTTAATACATCTCAAGTACAAAAGTGTATTAAGTAGGAGAGATGGTTTTTCCATCAGTTGCTAAAAAATTGTAAGCACAAGTGCCTACAACT